>LZPO01045292.1:1320-15617 GCA_001675575.1 Neotoma lepida | reverse complement strand
CCTAACCTCTATGTTTAATCTAGTGGCTGTTCTGTTCTCTGACCCCAAATAAGTTTTATTAGGGTACACAATATTTTGGGGGACATAATATAATCACCACATACCAGCCAGGTTCCTAGCCTCCTCTCTCAGCCAGTTTTTCCATTGCAACTGCTGGCTATATTCTAGAACAGCTGAAATTAACTGATTCCAGTCATTTGGCATAATTCTATTTGAGGTAGACCATGAATTTCACATCTGTCTTACAAGTGTTGAGTGTATGCCATATGTGACTACTGCTTCCTTCATATGTTTAAAAATTCCTCATTGGAATAGCTTGTAATCTATATTCCACATATGGTTCTGGGTCTCTATCATCTGCTGGCCTCTCATGGATGATGACAGGATAAGCCACTGTGTGAGAGCCATCTGGAGAGGTTACGACCTCTATGGTCTTGACCTTCTGCCTATTAGGTCCTTGTCACCTTTATTGAGCATTTCTCCTAGGGCTTGCAAATGAGCACCTAGGGTCTGTCTTACAGAGTGAACCTCCTCTCTTGAAAAGGATTCTAGATTTCTCATGGAATCATGCAACCTTTTATGTTCTTCTGAAACACATGATTCCATAGACTTTATTTTATCAGTTAATGACAACTTTTCTTCCTTATAAAGTATCTGAGTAGCTACAACTTTACCCTGCAGAGTTATTGTTATATCCATTAAGTATTAGTATTTATTATCAATAAAATCAAATTTGGCAATACATTTATTATTTATGGACTACTTACCTGTCTTACCTACTATTTAAGGCACTGCTTACCTGTCTTACATGATACAATTACAAAGAATTAACACCTTCAAATCTCAAAGTCTAACAGAAGCCAGCTTACAAACAGGTGAGGTTACTCACAAATTGTGAGGTGTGCATTACTCACCTCTCAANTTCCCCATGGGGAATCAACCTCCTGTCACTCACAGTAATAAATGGGTTGAAAAGGTAATCTTTTCTCCCAGTCTCAGCCACTTCCTAAAGGAGCTGCTGGCTTTTGAATCCTTGCCTCTGGCATACCTCCAGGGAACACTAGCTGAGACATCTACTGTAGAAACTTCTATGTGTCTTCTGCTGCTTTTCAATGACCCAGATAACTCTCTAATTAATTACTATGACAGCTTTTGAATAGTCTTCAGTTTCCTCCACCCCAAGCTGTTTCCATGGTGTTTCTTTCTTCTTCACATACTGTAAAACAATNAAGNTTACTGATTCNNCTTCCTAGGNTTNCATTTNTAGGTCCTTCNAGTTCNATAAAANTGAAAATTGCACTAGATAAAGTTAAACAGTNATGAGATCCTTTAGTTTGGCCAATATCAATTAGAAGATATTTAAGATCTTCTCTGTGAAGTGCAGGGAAAGCTTTTGGAAAAGTGTTGAGTGCCATTGGGACCAGGAGAAGCAGATTCAACCTCTCCCAACTGAAGAAGCCTTTGTATTTGNTTATTTTAATTCTTATTATAATTGGGTCATCTTCATTAGTTTCTTGTTACCCATCAATTAGGCTCTTTTTCTGCCTAAAAGATTGAAAATTAGTTGTTTACATAAGTATGCACTTCACAGATAATTCTATGAGAATCTACTTGGATTTAAAACTAACATTGCTGCATCATGATATGGCTACAAGCCTCTGGGGCCTAGGGAGTGGAATGTGGTGGTTTGAAAGAAAATGGTCCCCAGAGGCTCACAGGGAATGGAACTATTAGGAAGTATGGCCTTGCTGATGTAAGTGTGGCTTTGTTGGAAGAAGTGTGTTACTGAGAGTGGGTATTGAGGTCTCAACAGCTCAAGCCCTGCCTAGTGTGGCTCATAGTCTCTTCCTGCTGCCTGTGGATCCAGATGTAGAACTATTAGCTTTTCCTCCAGCACCATGTCTGTCTGTGTGCCACAATGCTTCTCTTCATGACTATAAGTTAGAATGACTATTATGAAAAAATTAAAAAAAAGAAAAAAAATTAAAAAACTGAATGCTCATGAGGAGTAATTAAAGGGAGAACTCCCTTCATACTGGTGTTGGGAAGGAAAATTTTTCAGCTACTGTAGAGAACAACATGAAGGTTACTCAAAAATTAGAAAAGATAGTCACAATGTGATCCAGTGACAAACAACTGGGTATTTTGTAAACCAAATGAAATCAGTGTGTCAAAAAATAATTATTTCACTATGGTTTACAGTATCCAAGAAATGGAAGTAGTCTAGACATCCACAAACTGCCTTATGAATAAAGGCAGAAATGGTACACAGATATACCATGATAAATAATGAGATGCCATTTGTCATAACATGGATGAATATAAGGTGAAATAAGACAGGCACAGAAAGGGAAGTAGTATATTATTCCCCCCATTGAAAGGATATTAAGACACTTATCATACAAAAGTAGAGAGTAGAATAGAGATCCCTACAGTCTAGAGAGGGTCAGGTAGGGAAAAGAGAGATTAGTCGCCAAGTCAAGGCTACAGTTAGACAGCAAGACGCAGTTATGTTAGTCTATGGCACAATGGGATGATTATAGCATTCCACTAAGCACTTCAGCAGAGCCAAGAAAAGAGGATATTCTATGCCCTCACTATGAAACATAATAAATGCATGGTATGAGGACTGTAATAACTATCCTGTTTAGATCATTATTCTCTCTCTCATATAGCTATATATATATCTAATTTCTAACCAATTGACATGTATATGTACCACTATCTTACATAAGTTTTAAAAAACAATTTAAAAAATGTTCAGTACAGAGAATGAGTGTGATAAAGTTATGGACATTTCTAAATGTCCTCAGAAGTATCTCAATTATCAGAAAAGTTGACAACTCTCACTGCTTCCCAAATATTTGAGAACTAAATACTTCTATGAAACACTAGGAAGAAAAGGGGTGAAACTGCTAGCAAAAGAAAACTACAAGCCCATATTAGAGGTGCCCTTGTCCCTCTCAAATCAGAGATGATCAGGAACCAGGCATTCAAGAGAAAGGACTCCTAATCAGGATCACACACAGCAGCTGGCACATCTGAGAGGGACTGCTCTTTGTGCTACAGATTCTCAGTGATTACTAAATGCTCCCTTTAAGGTACCAAAAATGCACATTTGATGGCATTATTTTTAATAGACATTATAATTTTATATTTTGAAATTAAAATATAGTTACACCAGTTTTCCTCTTCCCTTTCCTTCCTCCCAATCTTTCTGTCACCTGCTTACTCTCTCTCAGATTAAAATAATGCACTCTATTTCTTTAATTGTTTGCACATATTTGTGTATGAAACATATATATATATTACATATGCTCTTCATATACACATATATGTAAACCATACATATTACATACATATATATGTGAACACACATACACACACACACACGCACACACACACACACACATATATATATATATATATATATATATATATATATATATATATATATTACAGTGATGGGTAGAGATATAGATATAGACATTCTTCTAAACACAGCTGGCTCAGTCCGTAAAATGTTACTTGTAGTGATTAAATAATTACATCATGAAATGATAGGCACTAGGAGTCTTTGGCTCCTTAAACTGGTTTCAGCCTGGGCTTAGTAGTGATTTCTAAGTTACAGCAGCAAACTAGTAGAAGTAAAACCATGTAAAATACAAAACAATAAACCAGTGGACATTAGCTTGACTATCTTTAAGCAGGGCTAGATCCAGGTGTCAAATAAATNTCCACCATGCTGAGTCGGGGTTTCTCAACTGCCTTTCATATGTGTTTTAGTAACAGAAAAGCTCTCATTCCACTGAAGTTAAATGTCTACCAATGTTCCTGAACCACAAACCTCAAGATGCAGCTACCTCAGTAGAAGAAACTATGGTTTCTTTTTCAATATTTCATATATGCATATATATGTGTGTGTGTGTGTGTGTGTGTGTGTCTGTGTGTGTGAGAGAGAGGGGGAGAGGGAGAGAAAGAGGAAGAAAGAGAAAAAGAGAGACAGAGAGAGAGAGAGAGACATATTGGTGTAGAGGGACATAGAGTTTTAGAGAGACCCACTGCATTTAATTAGGGTTTCCTGCATAATCACAAGTGGGGGCTTACTTTGATCAAAGGTTAAGATTAAATAACTGAACACAGTTTAATATCACATAGAAAGTTCAGAATGTATAATAACCTCCTTTGAGTGATTTTCTGTGTGTTTTAACCACCATTTTTGCTGAGAGTGAGAATCAGAAAGCGTGGGTGCTGGTTCTTACTCTGGCCTAAATGCCCAAATGGCTGTTTCTAGCCATTCCTGCTGAAAGTCTTAATCTCTGAAAAGTAATGGATCATTCTTTGGTCACTTCCCATTTTCCTTAATGGTTTAAATTATTATTTTGTGAACTTGTTATAGTGGGCCATGGGCTACATTGGGGCAAAAAGAGAACGAGAAATAACTCAAAATGATGAGTCACATGAGAGAAGAAACTAGACTATGAGAAATTACTTTCATAACAAACTGACTGGGCAATCATGAAAGTCTGTCTCAAAAGCAACAACAGAAAGAAAAAAAACTAAAATATTTAACTATCTGATGCTTAACTATTTTAATACCTGTGTTTTCATAATTAAGTGTGGGACTAATTATTAATTAGGGCCTGTTAACTTTATCTGTGTTGAAATAATTCTAACAAGCCTTTACATACTAGAACGTAGAGGTTCTCTGTTCATTATGTGTCCAGGGAAAGCTAGTAAACCAATTAAAAATCAAAGAGAAAAAGTTGTGCCCTCCTTTTCGTTTAGTGTTTCTTGAAAACCGTCTTCAAAATTCTCATGAGTTTTACTTCTTTTACAAATAACCGAGTGACAAATACTTAAAAACATGTATTATTAATAGAAACTTCCAACAGATTGCCCAGGCAAAGTCAGTTCTCAAATGTGTAGTCAGAACAACTCAACATGCTAATATGGGCATTTCAGCCTTGTTGCTCTTGTGTCGTGTTAGAGACTCATTTGTCAAAATGAGATTTAATTAACCTGAAGTAAGAGTTGGCTTTAAGCCTTGTTTTGCATGAAGAATGTGTTATAGATAAATTCTTTTATCTTTAATTACATAAGAAATGCCTGTTTCTGGACTATTCAATTTTGGTGTGTATAATATCCATTGAACTTCTAAACTAATAGTTTCTAAGACAGAAATCATTTTCAATGCAATGAGAATTTTTAGGGCTTAAATATATGCATTTTGAGTTTTAACAGGAACTGTGCTACTATCCTTGATAAACACCTAAATGATCATAATCTTGATAATAAAACATTGTTCATTACATTTTTAATTATAGTTAGTTGTTAATTAAGACTGCTATACTGAAGAGCAATGATAAGATCAAAGAGGAAAGGCTGTTAGTAAATAGGCTTTTCTATCTGAATGTGTCTTGATTGGACCCTAGATATAGGCAGCTTGGGGAGCCAGCCTCCAGCTACCTGGTGTATGTAAAAGAATCCATGAGAGTGGCGAGGGCTAGACTTCTTCTATCTGAGGGGAAAAATAAAGAAACACACTTTCTAATGGTAACTTTCTCTTACTTCATCTTAAAAAATCCTCTCTTCTATACATATTTCTTCTCTCTACCCTGCTACATTCCTTTACATACTACTAGGTCATTGACTCACTTTTTACTCACTCACTCTCTTACTCGTTCACTCTCCTCTATGCACACATCTCTCCCCTACATCTCTTTTCTATATAGTTATACAAGCTCTCTCTTCAACATAGCTAATCATCTTCTATTCAGCTCTCTCGGCACACACCTCCTGGGCTCTCATCTCACACACACATACACTTTCACCTCTGCCCAGCTCTTTACACACACATATATCTCAGAATCTCTTTCTGAAAATCTCTTGCTCTCTCTCTCCTGTCTAGCTACTCATCCTCTCTCCTCAGCTCCCTCTGCACACCCACACACTCACACACTCTCTCACTTCTCCTCCTCCCTCTTGAGGCAGATGTGTGTGCCCACCCTCTTCTTGATGAACTTGAGTGTGCCTTGCTTGTCCTTGGACACCTTGAGCAGCTCCATGGTGCATTGCTCCTAGGGCTTGTGGCTGCACACCTCTCAGATCATAAATATATACAATGTGTGACTTACATGAGCAACAATCACATCATAAAATCTTAGCAAAAATGTCACTAAGTGCTATCTGCATACTTGTGGGTGGAGAGCCTTCCACCGGAGCATGGTTGACCTTCTGTAGGTCACAGCATCTTCCATCCAGATGGGTACCAAATCCCAATAGCCCCTCAGCTAGGGTGGACTTTCATGCCTACTCCCCTAACCACTCTGGGGTTTTGCTAGATTGGGCTTGTGCATGTTGTTACAATCAATGGGGGTTCATTCATATGTTTAACTATGCTACTATGTCAGGAAAATGCTCTTTCTTTGCAGCCATCCACTGCTTCTGGCTCTTAAAATCTTTCTGGTATAGAAAAACAAACAAACAAAACACCCAACAACAATAACAACAAAAAACAAAGACATAAAGTTGGGTGGGTGTGAAATGTAGGCTGAATCTGACAGGGGGAGTGAGTGAATATGGTCAAAACACAATATATGAAAATTTTGAAGAATGCAAAAGAAAATAGTTTTTAAAGTCACTAACTGGACCCTGGCATGAATTTGCACATTGGAAGCAATTTTATTTCTACAACAGGTATACTCACAGCATGGTTCACACAGAGCTTGTGATGACAAGGTTTAATGTGCAGTGATGGGACAGAGGGCATGACAGTGTGCTACCAACCTTTAACAGGGTGTTCACAGCATGCGCATGCCTTAGGAGGTGGCTTGGCCAACACATTGAACATCGTAGTTTTCCAGATTCAACTCTGTTAATACAGAGTTTGTACAGGTGATAGCTCAGATATGGAATACAGCACAGAGGCCTGTGTGTTAAAAGCTGGGTCACAGGGTGGTGCTTTTGGAAAACAATAGAACCTCACAAGGGACATTGTGGGACCTCCGGAGAGGTCTGTAGGTTACAGGGGCTTCCTACCAGAGAGGGCTGTGGACCCCATCATTGTCTACTCCTCCTCCCTCTTATTTTCATCCTCTTCCTCCCCTTTCCTCATCCTTTTCTTTACTCCCTGAACATAAAGTGAACACTTTCCTTTTGCATATCTTTCCACCACAGTGTATGACCTCACTCTAAAAAAAAGAGGGTCAAACAATCATGGACTGAAATTTCCCAGAGTACAGTCACTTGCTCAGGCATGATAAGCAAGTGCTCTGACACTGAACTGCATCTCTACCCTTGTTTTTACTTTATTTTATTTATTTTGAGTCAGAGTCTTACTACAAGCAAATCCAACCTATCAGGACAGTCCACAGAGAACCAGCACACAGCTTCAAATGTTATGCTTACTTTAATCTCTCTCTCTCTCTGTCTCTCTCTCTCTCTCTCTCTCTCCCTCCTTTAAAGCAATCTCTGATAATATCTGATGTGATGCTTTATAAACAACCTGCAACAACTGAAGAAAATGAATTACAAAAAGTGTGAGCATAGAGGTATAGGGAAATCAGACAGAGAACATCATTAAAGCACTGAATAATACATTTATTTCAAGATATTTAAAGGTATATACAAGTTACTTTGAAGGAACATAAACTGCTTCAGATTTGATATTTGCTTGAGGTCTTACCAGTGACAGAGATATTTTATTCCCAGAACATTTGATTCTTTCTGGTCATCACTTTCTTCACCAGAATGAACAAAGAATGAATTTTATCTGTTTCAAAAATTAGAATTCATGGTAAGGTGACAAAGTCAGGACACATTAGAGAAAGGACACAAGAGTCTTTTTCAGTGTCTAAAGTCAAGGCCAGGGCTCACGGAAGAAATGGGTCTCCAGCTGCCCATTGCATCAGCATAATTGCAATCTGTATCACTATTTGTAGATAATAAGAAAGGTTATAGTTACTGTGTCAGAGCTGTCCATACAACCACATCATGAAGGATTAAAGAGGTGTAAAGTCTGTAGTATCTAATACAGAAGTGCTTAGAGAAGAGGCATGAAGATCAGGTTATATTACTAGAATGTGCTTTAGCATTCTTCACTCCTATGTGTTTTACTGACTAAATTCAAGCATGAAAAATATCACCAATTTATATTTCATGGAGAGTGGATGTGAGGATGTCAGCATTCTGTAAGAGTGGCAGCTGATACCCAGATGTAAGTTTCTTACATGGCCTTCCAGCCACAACCAAAAGGNAAATCTGCCAAATTATAGACTCTCCAAGTTCTATTTTCCTAGTTAGTAGAATCAAAGTAGTCAGTTCCACCTCACACAGTTGTCATGAGAGAAAGACACAGTAAAAGCTTTGTAAGATGTGCAGTTGTAGCTTGATGTCATGGTGGTTGCAATTCACAGGAGTACTGATTTATGCTGCTGATCACAACTAGTTGTTGAAGATGTTGGTGCCTGTAGCTATAGTTGTCAATATTATTTCACTGCTCATCCAAAATACTTTCCTTAGTAGAAAACAGAAAAGAAAGAAAGAATGAAAGAAAGAAAGAAAGAAAGAAAGAAAGAGCAAAACACTAATAATTGATGGTAGTAAAAACACACACTATACACACACAGATATATATATAAACATATATATATAAATATATATAAATATATATATGTTTAAATATTAGAGATAAGGGGCTGTAGAGATGACTTACCAGTTAAGAGTACTAATTGCTCATTCTAGCTCCAGGGGATTTAACAGCCATTTACAATTTTAATTCTGAAATATTGTGAAATAGAGTGACTTCAGTGAGTGGACCCACTAGGCAAGAGTTACAGTTTTCCTAGAAAAAGTCTTTTTTCAAAGATGTATTTTTATTTATGTGTGTGAGTGTGTGTCTGTGTGAGCATTGGCCATATGAATGCACTGTGCACAGAAGCTAGAAGAGGCTGTCTGATCCTCCTGGAGATGGAGTCACATGTGGTTATATGACCATAATATAGGTACTCAGTCCTTTGGCGGACCCCTAACAGAGTAAGCTTGGGTCCTTTGGAGGAGCACCAACCTGAGCCATCTCTGCAGTACCCATAACAGCATTTACAAGGTATACTATACTTTTGTTAGCATCTAGCTCAGTGGTTCTCAACTGTCCTAATGCTGCAACACTTTAATACANTTCCTCATGTTGTGGTGACCCCCAACTATATAATTATTCTCATTTCTACTTCATAATTGTAATTTTACTACTATTGTAGCATGTTGAATCATGATGTAAATTTTTGTTTTGGAGACAGAAGTTTGCCAAAGGAGTCATAACCCACAGGTTGAGAATACTGCTTTAGCTTATATTCATTGTATAAAATAATGTGCTTAATATTGGCATCTTCTGTTGTGCATATGACTTATTTTAATTATACTAACATTTATTATTTCTTTTGTGACACCTACACTGACCTTCAAAGTAGTCTCCCTCCTATTTTGTGTATTAAAAAATGTAGATCCTTTATATAAAAAAATTTGTCTTAATAGGTTTGGCTCATTTAATGTAACACAATGATCTATAGAGCTATTGATTTTCATGTACATGACAGAATTTCACTGTTATTTTTAAAAGAATAATATTCAATCATGTTTGTGGATCACATTTTCTTTATGTAGCACCAAGGGTGTTTCTGCAAATTCACTATTGTGCAAAGCGATGAAGCGAAAATACAAAAATTTGGAGAATGCTGCTTTGATTCCTCTAAGTGGCTACCAAAAGGGCACAGCTGAGTCACATGGTAACTCTATTTTAGATTTCAAAGAGCTGCCACACAGATTTCCAGAATGGCTTGGCCAGTTACACAACCCCAACAGCACATGAGGTATTCTCTTCCTTCACATCCTCTCAAGCATTTATTATCATTTGTTTTCTTGATGAAAGCTATTCTTCCAGAAGCAGAGATGGTACTTCATGGAAGTTTTGATAGTGATGAACTTTTAAGACAAGTAATAATCATTTTTAATTATAAGTTCATCTTTTTCCCTTCCAGGGACACACTCATTCTCCCACTTCCACATATCAAAACCATCTGTCATTCCATATCTATTTCAGTTTTAATTATATAAAGTCTTAATTATGCCAAATATCTTTTTATGTTGCTAACAAAAATTAATGATCTTTTCATTCATCTCATAAAGTACACAACATGAAAGACATAGCAAAGGAACTCTACTGACCAATGACTGTTACTCATCTGCTAGGTAGTCATTAATACTGTCCTTTGGAAAAATGTAGAATAAAATAAATTACACTTGCNATTATTTTTAATTTTAATGACTTTAAACATTATTAATATTTGGGAAGGTAAAACCTTGTCTCTTGCTTGATATTGACTAAATGTGAAGGTAGTATCTGAAAACAAGATGAATCTCTCTAACTTTTGTATTGTTTATTTGAAATAAGAATATTCTTTTGGGGACTGCGCTTCATAGGAACACAAAGATACCTCCAAAACATCTGAAAAACTGTGGCTTTTAGCTTGGTTCTCTTTGAAGTTTACTTTGAAAGCTTGCAAGTATTACTATAGACTACAGGGAAGGCCCATGGATCCCTTAAAATCCCACCCACACTAAGTTCAACCATACAAGCAAAAAACATAAGGAGACAGCATGGACTATTACTGTAATTAATGAGGCAATCCCACGTAGATTAGCTAGCAATCAAGATAGTTTTATTTCAGGGATAACTTACAGAGTAAGTGAGGGGTCAGATATAGGAACCGGGAGAGAGGAGACACAGTCCAGCAGAGAACTCCGGGTTGGCATCCAGTCTGGCATACAAGACCACAAGCGATCCAGAAGCAGAAGGAGAAGGGACAAACATGTAGGCACCTCAAGTCTTCAAGGGATTCCTCTGAGCTACCCCAGGAGGATATCCTAGGTAGGTGTGACATTTACCTCACTACAATGGAGGCCTTCGGTGGAAAGATGATACTAGATTTGTGTTTGAAAGCCACTCTCTGGAGCAGTAGGAGACCAAGCCTATCCTTTAGGATCACCCAAAACCCTAGTAGGAGAGAACAAACCAAAGAATTTCATAGAAAAACAGTGGAAATGGGGAAAAATATAAAAAAAATTTAAAAAGCTCTGAAAAAACATTACATCTATTCTTTGGAAGAGGACATGTTGATTCACTTGGAGTGGTTGAAGCAGTGACAGCAGGCAGAGAGAACAGACAGAAGGGACATGCCCCTTTGGGACAAGGCAGCCTCCCTATATGACTCTGTTGTTGTCCTTGAGGTCTTTGAATAAAATGTTTTCACCACAGGATAGAAGCATTACCCATAGTGGTGAAAGCTCTTCCATCTCTACAAGTTGTGTGTTACAATAAAAAATAAATCTGCTTCAGCACTGTATCTCATGCTGAACACAGTTCACAGGCACTTTTCTTGCCTGTGGAACTCCAATGCATCAACCAACTTGTCACAGTGTTTTATGAGATGTATTTTTTATTTTCATGATATTGAAGAGGAAACTGGGAAATGAAGATGGGAACTCACGTGTCAGTATTTGCATAGATCACAATGAGTTTGCTCACAATTCAAGATCATGCCAATTGGTAGAGTTTCAATAATTTGTCTTGATTCCCTCCCTGCAGTGATTACAGAATCAGATGAGAGTTAAAACATTAGACCCTCTTTTCTTTAATTTGAAGATTGTGGCCAAATAAGGAGCACAGTGTCTCAATTCTTTCATCCATAAAATTGAATTGCATTTAATAGCAAATATAAAGATGTGACTTTTAAACTAACCATCATAAGAAGGCTTAACATCATATCTGAGAGTGAGAATTTATATTAAACTGCCAATTGGAGGACAGAATTTAATAATTAGTGCGCGTGCTCATGTGCATGTCTGTATGTGAGGATGGGAAAGAAAGAAGGTTAATAAAGCCTCATGCCTCCTTATAGATGTACACGGGCACTTTGAAAAGCTTGTTGAATGAAGAGCCATACAGAAGTTTTCAATGGACATGTTTAATCAAATTTAGCTAATGTGATAACCAATGTGGAAGACATAAAGAAGCCAGTCGACCAGGACTCCTGATGTTTGGTTCAGGAACACACATCTTGGCAAGCTGTTGCTTCTGTTTTGTTTGTTTGTTTTTGTTGTTGTTTGTTTTGGTTTTGATCTCTTGCATCTCATGTATTTTCTCTGCCACATAGTTTTAATATTTTTTTCTAATGTGACAGAATGAGATCCTCTCCATTTACACACACAATGGAAAGTAGTCCCCTCACCTTTTACCAAGGGGCTCTGCAGCAACCTTTGCCTATGACAGCCTCCGACAGGCATCAGTGGCCATCTTCCACTGTCCTCAGCTCAGTCTTGGCCTCCTACCATCACCATGACAGAGATGACTCTGCTGATCAATCTTGTGAGATTGTCAGGCAAGGGGATCAACTGAGAGGCTTCTGTTAGGACAGGTCCAGCCATGATCACTGCATGCACTGGATCAGCAATATTTCCATCCAGAAGTAGTGGGCATGGCCAACTTCTGCTTCCATCGCACTCATCAGATGCTCTGGGGAAGTTAGTGTGGAGTTTCTTCTCATTCTATCCTGGAGATTTCAGAATACTCTATCCTAATGTGGAACTACACAGTATACAGAAAAATGTGCTACACACCAGACAGAAAGAGGTTTTGTAAATTACTTACACATTAGATATCTCAAAAGTCTAAGAAAAACATAAAAGTTGTGGATCCAAAACGAAAATTTCCATTTTCAAATTTGTTTTTTTCCCCAGTCAATCTTAAATATTTATATTATCGGTGCCATCTTTAGTTGAATTTACTCTGCGATTATAGCCTTATTTTCAGCAGTTCTTCCTAAGACAATTACCTGCTCTGTATGCATTTACTCCCACTATTGGCATGATATCATCGAGCTGAGTGCATCTGCCTACATTGCATTTTCAGATTAGACTCTAATATTATTCAGATGGATGGTATTTATTTTGTTTTTATCAAATGTTTAAATGCTTTTTCTTAATGAAACTATTTCTTTTCTGAAGTTTACATCATGAAATAAGATACCAGCCTGCAGAGTCAAAACAAAACTTACTACGCAAAGGCAGTGGCCAAGCACATTTTATAATTGTGATTACTTGTTAGGGGCCAGAGATGAACCATGGAAAGTTACTGAGTCTCCTAGAAAAGCAGGTCATACAACCACCAACCTTTTCTAGCACAAGCAACACCTTGCTTGCCCAGACACTAGATGTACCCAAGATAGAATACCTGGAACACCTGCGGTTGGGTAACAGCAACCAGACAGTAGACCCTGACCAGTGCCCCCTTCTCACCCAGCCAACATCCTGCCTTCTGCTGCCAGCTCCCCCAACCACTGAACCTGCATACCCCTCCTTCCTGCCCCCTCCCCTCCCTTACAAGATACTTAAACCACGGTGTGAAAAATAAAATTTGCAGCTTGATCAGAATCCTGTCTTGCTGTCTTCCTTTGTGTCTCCCGTCCCTTCATTCTCTCCCTCAGGTGGGTCACCCCTGTTGAGACCCTGCTGGCCGGGGCAATTACTTATTAAAATATGACAAGTGAGTAAGATGTATCTCTACATTAGGAATGACACTGTCTGTCCCCCAAAAGCTACATGTAGTCCCAGGTTCTCACTCATTTCTGTTGAAAGCTTCAACTTTAATATGGTTGTGAGTAATATTTACATTGTTAGTTTCCTATGAGGATCAGAAGTATGTGCTATAGACTGAATTATCTTTCCCTTAAATACAAGAATTGAAGTCCTAATAGTACATGATACTCTACTTGGAGATAAGCCTCCAAGGAGGAATTTATGATTATATACTGTCATAAGATGGGGCTGTAATCCACTAGAAGTGAACATTTCACAGGACAAGGAAGAAACACCAGGAATATTTATAAGTCAGAAAGAGGGTGTTTGGGAAACCAGTCCTCCTGGACAACCTGGCATATAAATGTCAAAGGTCAGAAGGTCAAAGAGTTAAGGACAATTCTTCCAATGCTGACACTATTTTCTACCACAAAATAAGAATAAAATGGGAACCACATCCTTTAAATTTTATTAACAGGAATTGATCATATTGTTTTCCTTAATATTCTACTCACCTTAAATAAAATTTAGAGTTGTTTCTCTCTTTTTGTTTGTTTGTTTGTTTATTTATTTTTAAATTAAAAAGATCTTCCACTCCTTTTACATACCAACCTCAGATNCCCCTCTCCTCCCTCCTCCCACCCCACCAGTTTCTCCTCTCCTCCCTC
>LZPO01045291.1:23289-35341 GCA_001675575.1 Neotoma lepida | reverse complement strand
TTTCTGAGAAGATCCTGTCTTCTCTGTGCTATGTTCTTTCTCTGCAAACCACTACAGATGCACTACTGGAGGGCTTTTGCTAAAGAACGTTGGCATAACATTCTCTACATATTCTTCTGACTTCCTAAGACTAGAAAATTCTCTGAAGAAGAAGCACTGTCTCAATAATTTTTAAATATTTATGATAGAAACTTTTAATACAGTAAGCACACAAGCAGAGTGTTGAGTCCCCTAGAAATCTTTTCCTTCAATGATCAGAAATGATGTAGAGACCGAGGAGAAAGAATTCTAATCACACCATTCAGAATTACCAAAGCCCCCCCCGCCCCCTGCACACCAGAAATTCTTCCTGAGCAGCAGTGGGGGAGAAAAGTAATGCTAGTCTCATGGCATAGCATCTCAGTATATTATAATTAATATTCAGATATATGAGATCAGANTATCATTATAATGACCTGATATCTGTCAATAACACTGCTCTATCAGAAGAACCATATGAGATTCCTATAAACCATTCAAATCAAGCTGCCAATGACCTATGCAACATTTGTGTTAGTGGAAATATTTTTCAATAAGATTCTAAATTCCTTTCAAATTACCATGTGCATGAAGTTCAGAAGTTCCTAGTAATTGCATTTCTTGAATTATTCTTTTCATTTTACCCTCAAAAAGGCAGAGAACTCATGAAAAATTCTCATTAAAATTTTTCCAAAACTTGAAGGCTTTATAAACCATCATATGAATTATAAAAAACATATAAACATTAAAGACTTTGACATGCTAATTAACTCGATTTTTAAATAGAAAAACATCTAACTGAAAAAATCTCTGCAGAAAAAGCATGACATAACAGAAAATCTTATGCAGGGGGTAGTAGCTGAATTAAGCTAAGTAAGCAGTAAGGTGGGCAATAGAGATCACATGATCCATATTTGCATCTATGCATTTTAGCAAAATTCTGATGTTCCATTAATCTTCAAAGAAACAGCCATATAAACTAATACTAAAGTTGCAGATTTGGGGAAATAGCTGTAAGGAGCCCTGAAACGCCATTAAAGCTGCTATTAATCTGCATAACTCCCTTCCCTGGAGAAAGCAGCTCCATGTTTTCAGTGCTAAGAAGTGCTAAGGACCCCATTAAAAATGGAAATCAGAAAGAATGCTGTAGAGAAAGCAGCAGTTAATTAGCAAGGAAATTAGCAAAAAGAAGATAGAATTATTTTGTTTGGTAATGTTTAGAATGTAACAGTGAAACTCTATTAATATCCACTCCAGTCAACTTTCAGCATGTATAAGCTGAAAATATTTCATAAACATACTAATTTGAAATTATATATGTTGACCATAAAAACTGAAATTACAAGTCTGGCCTACAACATTAATTTTGTAAATTGGGTTTTGGTTTGCTTCCCATTTTTAAGCTCTGCTCAGTAATTCCTTTACTTTGAATAAAATAACCAGGGTATAGTTTAGAGTGTATGTATATGACTTTTAGATGCTATCTCCATGAGAATTATCATTTTTTTCTGGCTTTATATTCATTCTATGCTATGAAAAGTATTCTGTCAGTCCTGGGTGTAGAGTACAGCAATTTATTGTTTTGGAGATTTGAGATTATGGTACTATGACTGTGAATCTAACAAAACATTAAGATATGAACAACTCACAGAGATGATGCATAATGGTTAATACCCTTAATATAGATCCCCTAATAGGTTAAAAAGAAGGTAACTCAGACAGTTCACTCTGTTAGCTGCTCTTTAAAAAGGTCTGAGGATTGCAGTAGTGATGAACTGAATTATTCATTTACCCAAGTAGTCTTATTACACATACACTCAGCTCAAGACAATGGCTCTCCTGCTTACCACCCATGGACCCAGTTCTACAGAAAGTGAAGTTTCCACAATGACAAAGAACGCTAAAACCTATAAGCAGAAATTCTTAATGTATTCTAGAAGCTAGGGTACGACTGAAGAGGAACAGGCAAACGGTAAGTTCCACCACATCAGGTAACGAAGAGGAAGGGGAGTTATAGGAAGACAAAATGGAATAATCTGTCTGAAGACCAAACCTACAGGTGAGGGACAGTACTGAACTGTCTAAGACAGAAAGGTCCCCAGTGTAGGACTCCAGCTATAGAGAAAGTATACTATGAGCCTAGGCTAAAATAGTGCTATACTATACTATAGAAGTGGAAAAGAAGTTGCCAAGTAAATAATATGTAACATTTATTAAACCCTTACAGTGGAGATGTTCTTTACACTGAATCTTTTTGAACAGTGTCATATCATAGAATGAATCCTGAAGAAAAGGTGTCATTATTATTCCCATGTTCTATATGAAAAAGTGAGATAGAGGTATCAATAATTTGCTCAAGGTTACACAGGTAAGTGATAGCAGCCATATTAAAACCCAGATCCTGTGTCATGAAGCATACAACAGTGTAGGTGAAAAAGGGCAACCAGTATTATATTTCCACTAAAATTCTATTCCATCAGTGCTGGAGCCTCACTTGGATATTTGCTAGAAGAACCGAGTATTGCTCTAAGATTAATGTATAATAGAGATTATTACTGTAATACTGGAAGTTGGATGATCCAAAAGGAATCTTTTTAGTCAGTTGAGGCAAATTATTGTTTTTTCTCTTCTTGGTAGTCATAAATCAAAAAGCATGGAAAAAAGTTAGCTCCTATCTTACTGTGCACCAAGTTGTGTATCAGTGACATGTTTAGCTTTTATTTATTAAAAAAAGGAACACCAAGATCCCAAGATACATTACATCAGCAAAAGCAATCTAAACTCTCTAAAAATGGATAAAAACAAGCTACCTGGGGTTCACTAAACAAGCTACCTGCAGGTTCACTAAACTATTGCTATCAAAAAGAAAATTCAATCAAGTTCAAATTTAGGTTCTACTATTTAAGACTCCACTCTAGTGTTAGTAGTTTACGATTTGTCTCATTCACAAAGAATTTTCCATTGTTTGTAATTTGTTAAAAACCTGAAAACAAAAATAAATAAATACTTTCTCTAAATAGAAAACCATCCTGAATGAAATACTGTAAGTGACTTTTCCAAAGTATTATCAACTATATTACTTTTTGTAGAAAAGATAACTCCCAACTCATCTTAGTGATTCCAAACCATGATTCATCAATGCTCCTCAAAGGTATAATGAGATGCATGGGAATCAAGTCTTTCTTCTATTAACTATTTAAGATCCTATTAACTCAATTTTTAACTGTGATTCCAATGTAGTTTAATTGATACCACTCCTAATTACATCATTATACCTTTGTGGTTTTTCTTTTTTCTTTTTTTTAATTTGAGGGAGCCTAAACAAGAGCATTACTCATAGTTTTGGGTATTTAGCCATCCTTCCAATATAATTGAAACCAGTAGTTGATTGTCATATTCCTTAAAATGGTGGCAATTATATAAACAAGTATTCTATAAAATAATATAGATTTTTATATTCTATAAAATAATATACTGAATTTAAAGTTTTATGAACATAAACATAGTACAGTGTTAACATGAAAAATAACATTAAAGCTGAGATAAAATTGTGCCATACTCTTAATTCAAACTACAGCAAGAAGCAGATAATAACACACAACTCAAAGAAGAGGAAGAATGAATCTACAGGTAACACAGTCATCTAGTGATATCTATTCCCAATTGACATCATGATGTCTAACTACCCATTTCTCTGATTTGAACTGTTGGTCCTACATTCTTATCTTTGATTGATCAAATATACTTTATTTCACAGAAAACCATACTTGAGATGTATTTCACTTTTGTGACTATAAACTTTTTAGTTGATTTCTGGAATTATAATATTTAAGTATGCTTTATCTTGGGGACGAACTACAAACCTATTATTTTCATCTCAACACATACATTTAATATTCCTTGAGGGAAAGCACAAAGGGAAAGGAATAGGCTGCACAAAGAACAACTGTATGATTGGCTGCCCATGGGGATTTTCTAATGACTTAACTACTCAATAGAGGTGAAGTCTATTACGCCAGTGTGGTTTACAAACATTTTGAACATTCTTCATTCATTTATTAATAAACTTTTTATTTTGAAACTACACTGCTTATCTTCAACTAATGTAATTTTCAAAAGTTGGCTTCATATCCCAGCTGAGAAATTAATTGACACCTAAGTTGAAAATGACTGAGATCACTGAGTGCACTTTCTATTGATAATTATTAAATTCAATAATATTTGATTCACCAAACAGTGAAGCCTCATTCTGTTGTAAAATGACAACATGAGACTATTTCTGAAAATATCCATTTTACTTCCCCAGGCTACTATCTTCAAACCAGACAATGGCAATGGCCTTAGATTATATAGTATTTTAAAAGAACCTTCATTTAACACATTAAAAAGATTACAAGCAGAAACATATATTCTAAAAGGACAGGAAAAATTTCCATTATTTTCATACTTCAAAACATTCTAATATTTTTATCCTGTAAGCATCAATTACTAATAATCGCAAATTACAATACTGGGGCTGGAGAGATAACTGAGTTAATAGCACTCGCTGCTCTTCCAGAGGATCAGGGTTCCATCCCCAGCACCCACATAGCAGCTCACAACCATCTGTAACTCCAGTTCCAGAGGATCCAATACCCTCTTCTGACCTACACAGGCACCAGGCATGCACACGATGCACTTGCATACAATGCAGGAAAAACACTCATATGCACTAAAAATAAATTAATAAATATTAAAAAGCTACAAATACTGATTCTTGCTATCTTTTTCAAGGTAGACTCTAAAATAGTATGTAGACAACAAAAGAAAGGCAAGGAAGAGGAAAGAGGGAGGGAAAGAGGGAGGGAGGGACTGAGGGAAGAATCTACCTTTAAGAAGGAGGGAAGCAGAGGAGAGGGCAAAGCTTCCCACGCAATGTTATGCTTTTTGTCCAGGTGATCACAAGAGATACAGGACTCTCCTGTACTGATGATGCCCTAGAACTCCTATGCACTAAAGTAAGCCATCATCAAACTTAGGGGGCAGAGAAAAACTTCACACCCTTTGTAGTGTGGCTCATAAGTACTGAGACACTTAAGAACACAAAGCCAAGTTATATACCTAATGAAGCAAATACCAGTTCTCCTGACTTTGCTGAGTCATTCTCCTAATGCAATGGATGGTCACAGAACACAGCAGTTGATTCTTAAGTAAGAACACACACACAAATATGAGACAAAAGGATGGGTTTTGATTTAAAAAAATAACACTCAGAAGTTACTGTGAGGATTTGATTTTTTTTGTTTTGTTGCTGTTGACTTTGTTGTAGGCAATGCCAATGGGACCTGGGGCCTTGTAAGCATGAAGATCTGAGTTGCATTGGCAGAACCTTTGTGAAAAATGGCATGCACTGGTAACCTGAGTTCACAGGAAGCAGAGCAGGCAGCTCCCTGGCACTTAGTGGATCTGGAACTTGGTGAATTCCAGATCACTGAAAGACTTGTCTTAAATACAAAGTGTACAGTAGCTGAGGAACACGGAAGTTGTCCTCTGACCTCCACATGCAAATGTATACATGTGCGTGCATATAACATGCACACACATGCATACCAGGAAAAGAAATAATTTGTTCAGATCATAGTTTTGTAGACTCCAGACCAAGACCAAGTTGACCCCAGTGTTATGGACCTCAGTTATAGCAAAACAGCACAAGTGGGGGCATAGTAGAAAAAAATGCTCACATGGTGAGAGATAAGGGAGGGGGAAGAGACTGAGGTCCCACAGTCTTGGAGGACACAGTCCCAGTGACCTAAGGACCTCCCAGTCATCCCCACCTGGGGACCAAGGCTTTAATATGTAATAACCAGTATATTAGCTGTCTTTAAAAACACCAAATAATATTTTCTAAAGGAGCTCTGAGTAACAAGACCTTAAGCATAAAGTTTTTGATGGATTCTGGATTGAAAGTCTTGAAGAAAAGCACTCATCTATAAGNGGATCTAGGAATGAATTCAAATTGAAGACAATATGAATATAAGGGTTCTTCACAGAAACAAAATGCTTTAAGAACTGGGTCATTGTCAATGTAAGATACTCAGAGAACTTAAAGCATGTCCAAGTACAGTAATAATCCATTAGGACAGTGGTTCATTTTAACAATAGTGTGGTTCTTGTAACATCTCTACTTCCAGGTTGGGGGTAGATTTCAACAAACTAAAACCTTCTATGGATTTGCCCTGGTAGTAATAACTGCAGAAGTACTTATATTGTTTTCCTACTAATGAAAGTCAAGACAAAAACATAAACAGATAAATACTAATATGTTGAGCTAAATAATTAGAAATTAGATGAATCCTCTTCCATTGGCTTCCCATAGCCTACTCATATCACTTCAGTGAATGGAGGCAACAGTCTCTCTTCATTTCTACTTACTTAACTCAATTAACCACATTAATTTTTTACGGTGTTCAAAAGGAAAACTGGAATATGGACTGAAAATCTCAATGAAAATATTTAATTTTTTTTCTATGATTCCTTTGGCAATANAGCATTGTATGAGTCTCTTAAACATCTTCACTCTAGAAACTGATAAGTTAAAATCACTTCTGTTGGTGGAATGGAAGTACTTTTGGCAACCTGTGGAGTTCAGCCAAGTGGTAGTAAGAAACCAGGTTTCTAGGTGAATCTTCTATGGGTGCCTAGAAAGAAACAAGTATCCCGTCCTGGCAAAGGCAGACATCCTATTTCTACTGAAGAGGGTATAGGGAAGCGCACTATGGAGACCTGAGTTGGCAGTGACAGTAATACTGTTGACCACCAACTCTAACAGGAAAGGTCTAGAGTTAGGTGGAAAGTGAAAAAGCGTGCTCTTGGCTACAGACCATCCCTGTGAACTGAAAAATGACCACAATACTATAGCTGCTTTGTTTTGTATTCATAGGCAGACACTCTAAATTAGTCCAGACACTGTCCAGCCTTTTAACCAGGGTGTGTTCACCTTGAGGTAGCTTTTCTTTCAGTTCGCTAAGCAGCAGCATTTGTATAAGGATAAATGTTGTTGACGTATCACGTGAGAAGACATAAGAGTTTTCATTCACACATAGTCATGAAATGAAGGAGTCTAGGCAACCCCAGAGATCTTACAGAGGAATCAGAGTCCCTAAACTGCAATGAGTCAGATATATTTAAACACTAGTATACCACAAATTCAAGGCACTAAATATTAACATTCAAGTGTTTGTTCTGATAATGTTACACTGAATATAAAATATGCATAATGCTTGACACAGAAACAAAGTAGTAGAAAATACATTGTAACCAAGCATTTAGTGGATGAGAAAAAGATACTTTTTTTCTGTTTAGGAGTGCCTCAGATATTACGAATTTTCATGAGAAATTAGGTGAGAGAAGGTCTAGAAAGATCTAGATCACAGAAAATAAGAGTTTATTCAGGTCTTTCTTTTCCTTCCTTTCTTTCTTTTTCTTGAAGCAATGTTCTTAGGCTGGCCTTGTATTTACTGTGTAGCTCAGACTGACCTCAAACATAGAGCAATCCTCCTGCTTCAGTCCCCTGAGTTGCTGAGATTACAGGAGTGCACCACCATGCCCAGCTAGGGCATCTTCTCATTTGATAACTTATCAATTCTGCCCACCAAAAGTCTAAGTCAATTAATATCTAGTTAGGCAAAAATTATAGCCTTCTTAATTTTAAAGGTTCTTGGTGTTGGNAAAAAAATCTCAAAAATCACCAAACTGTCCTTCCTTTCTTTGGAAATACTAAATTTGGAAACCAGTGGCAGTGGCCCATGGATGTCCTTGCCATACTGTTTCCTGGGACAGTAAGAGATGTGCAGCTCACAAAGAAACAAAAACTATGGAGGAAGGGGAATAAATATGATCAAATTACCATATGTAATTCTCAAAGAATTAATAAAGACATCATATTAAAATAATAATAAAAACAAGCAATCAGAAACAAAAATCCCACTGGGCGGTGGTGNTGCCCGCCTTTAATCCCAGCACTCAGGAGGCAGAGGCAAGCGGATCTCTGTGAGTTCGAGGCCAGCCCGGGCTACCAAGTGAGTTCCAGGAAAGGCGCAAAGCTACACAGAGAAACCCTGTTTTGAAAAACAAAAAAAAACAAACAAACAAACAAAAAAAAGAAACAAAAATCCCTAGATAAGAATATGAGAGGATTTCCAGTGATCTCCCCTGAAAGGAACACTTCTTTACAATGAGCCCATTCCCTGAATTAAATTTCATTGGAACTCATCATCAGCATTGAAGCTCCTCAACTTGCTTCCTAATCCACTAAATCCTACATATCCATTGTCAAGACTACACTTTATCCACTTCCTAAGCAAATGGCACTAGCACACCCACAACTATGCCTGCTGTTTCAATGGGTGGATGGATGGATTAATAAACTCATAAGATTTTCCTCTTTCATGCCATTACAAAACATGGGAATTATTTAAATACTGGGATGAATTCATTCTCTCTCTCTCTCCCTCTCTCAGGAAATATTTATTTTGGGTCATGGCTTCTGAAGGTTTTCATCTTTCATGGGAAAGCAGGTACAGTGACTAAACTCAAGGTGGAAAGAACACATGACAGACTGGTCATATTATGGTGGAGCAGTAAACACAGAATAAGATGGACAGTAAGGCTGGGTACACCCTTCAAAGGCATATCCCTAATGATGGACTTCATCACCTAGGCACAACCTCTGAAATCTTCCGCAGATTTCAAAAGCAGTGCCACCTGCTGGAGAAAAAGATTCAGAACCAGAGCCTGTGGGGGACATTTCAGATTCAGACCATAANCTGTGGTAATCAGATTTATTCAGCAACCTGTTGTAATTCATCTTTACAAGGGTAGATAATTGTTTAACCATCACAATCAGAGACAGATAACTGGAACTAGGTCTGCTCATCATCAGGCCCCTTAATTAAGTCGTTCTTTCAGGATGAAATTTTTAAAATTTGCTGTCTATATATACCTGGCCAGTTTTTAATCCTAAAAACCATGATCTATCATAATATGAAAAGTACACCTCAGGATCTGGGAATTCCAAGAAAGCTCTCTCTGTTATGATTTCACCAGAAGAACTAGTATTGTGTAGTTGTGTTATCGTCTGTGTAAATTAGCCCACTTGTGAGCATTCCAGAATGGAAATGGCTGTGGTTAGCTGTAAGGTCTGTAGCATTAGTCAGGAATGCTTGGAAAGTTAACACTACACAAAAAGCCTCAAATTTTAGATTTAAAAGTAGGTTTAGGGGAGACTATGGTTCCNCATAAATGAAAATATAGTTCTATTTAAAATGAGGCAGAGGGAGAGTATTAAATGGANCGTAGATGTGTACACTGTAATCAAAGTCATTTTAACAGTGATCACCTGCCCGGTTCTCTCTCACTTTTCGAGAAAGGCATGTTTCAATTAGTGGCTTCTACCCAGTGCTTCCACACATTGGGCGGATCTGCGGATGAAGGGCAGTGGATAGGTAGAAGGGAGTGCTCAGTATCCAGCCCCAGAGATTCAAGAAACAAAATGTNGTCTGTGCTACTCACGGCTCTGCTTGGAGACTGCGGTCCTCTGCCACGTAATTGGAAGGAATGTAGCCCTGCAGCTGCTGACCCAAGCCAGCTCCCTTCTTCTCCAAATGTCTGGCCAACCACCAGCCCTCATGCGAAGTGTCCAAGACTTGGAGTTTGTCGCCTGCACGGAAGCTCAGGTCCTCTGCAGTACGAGCTTGGTAATCAAACAGAGCCACAAAGTACTGGCCAGGGCTGCTCTCGGGCTCTTGTGACCTGGGAGCCTCTGGGGGACAGCAGGCCCCCGGATTCTCAATCACCACTGACTTGTCTGCCTCTTGGGACCAGCAGGGGAGAAAAGGCTNNATGTANGCCCAGAATCTCACACAGACGCTGCCCATGGTGCTCTGGCTCNGAGTAGGGGAGGGGATGTCCCTCTCCCCACAGGCTGTACAGATCCACTGTCTTCCTCCACCAAGCAGCTTCCAGATCAGCGCCAACTCACCATACTGTGCAGAGGGGATAGAGTCCNGCTTCGAATCTCTCCNGCTGATCTGGGCTTGGCCAAGACAGACTCACAGCTGGCTTTCTGTTTGTAGCTGCTGCCCTGAGGCAAAATCAAGAGGGGCCTGGACAGGAGGTCTGGTGGGAAGGTACTTCTTCCTGACTGCTTGGGTACCAAAGATACCTGTTTATTTAAGCAGACATCTGAGAACAAAGAACAGCCACCGCTCCCTCTGTCCCAAGAAAAAGTTAGCAAGAGACTGATACTAACTCCAGGCAAAACCTCCCGACTTGGCCTGCTCCAGCGGCTCTCACCCCGCCTCAAGCCTGCAGCTGCACTGGCCTTGCTCTCCCCCGAGCTTTCCTTTTTGCTAATGAATAACCAGGCCGTGGAGGTTATCGCCTTTAACATCCTGAGCTGGACAGACTGTAATAATTCCTCCTTACTTCCTGGTTTCTTTTTGTCTGATCTAAAGGGAACTCCCAGGCCAGCTTTACCCTTCCCTCCTCCCACACCTAGGATAGACCAGCCCCCTTACCAGGGAGCCAGACTCTTAAAGCAGCCAAAAGCCAAACTCCAGAGAAACACACTAGCCCAGAGGGCTCTCTGTCTTGCTATATTCCCTACGCAGAATGAAGGGCAGAGATTTATTTCCCCACAAATATGTGCAGGATTGTTTTGATAGTGATAGAGAAAATTAAAAAAGAGAAAACTGGGCGTTTANGTATTTGCTGCCAGACAAGGAGCAAGTTGGGAAAGAGCCATTGAGTCCCTACCGTTTTTTTTGTTTGTTTGTTTGTGTTGTTTGTTTGTTTGTTTGTTTTTATCACTGGGAATAGATTTTAATAGCCTCAATAGTTTCTGAAAAAGTAGAAAAGCAGCNGGGTAAAATGCTGAGAACCCAAACGGCTGCTTTTTCCCACAGAAACATCTCATTCCTCAACCCTTACGTCGCTATTTCTGCGGCACGTGCACCCGAGCACACACGCAGACTAGGTGACTGTCTGCTAAAGGCATTTGTGAAGATTCTATCTGTTGAAGTTGGACCTCAGGTCTATACTAATTCTGACTTGGTTGGTGGCAGTTGTGGCAGGACTTCAGAACANCTGAGGCTAGGATTGGGATAGCCATCCTGAGGCCACCAGTAGGCTTTGCCCTGCTTCCCCAGTCAGGGCCACTGTCCCCCTAGACATAATGAGCAACTGTGCAAACTATCTACATAGGCTCTGCGCTAATGGAGAGCATCGCAAAATTTCTCGTGGTGTATCATTTGGTGGAAAATAAACCATTTTCTTTGTTTTGTGTAAGATGTTTTCTAAAATTCTTTCTTGGACCTGGAAACAACCTAGATGCCCATCAACTGAAGAATGGATAAAGAAAATGTGATCCATTTACACAATGGAGTACTACTCAGCTGTAAAAAACAATGACATCATGAAATTTGCAGGCAAATGGATGGAGTTAGAAAAAATCATCCTGAGTAAGGTAACCCAGACCCAGAAAGATAAACAAGGTATGTACTCACTCATAAGTGGATATTATCTGTAAAGTAAAGGATAACCATGCTACAATCCACAGCCCCAGAAAAGCTAGGTAACAAGGAGGGCCCAAAGAGGGACAAATGGATTTCCCTGGGAAGGGGAAATANAAGAGATCTCCTGGATAAACTGGGGGTGCCAAGGGGGTGAATATATGCAGGTATAGGAACATTAGGGATCTGGTTGGGTGGGTTGGGGACAGGACAGACAGGAAGAATAATAAAAGAGATATCTTGATGGGGGGGCTCATTTTGTGGTTAGGGAGAAACCTGGTGCCAGGGAAACTCCCAGGAATCCACAAGGATGACCCCAGCTAAGACTCCNAGCAATAGTGGAGAGGGTGCCTGAACTGGCCATTTACTGTAATCAGATTGGTGACTACCCTAAATTGTCACCAGAGAGCCTTCCTCCAATAACTGATGGAAGCAGATGTGGAGATCCACAGTCAAGTACTGGGCTGAGCTCTGGGAGTCCTGTT
>LZPO01045288.1:19400-31822 GCA_001675575.1 Neotoma lepida | reverse complement strand
AAAAAAAAAGATGATGGCTGAGGAATATACTTAAGGTTGTCCTCTGGCCTACACATGTATGAACACACAAATGTACATGTACACACATATGTACACCCACAGCAGTTTCTNCTCTCTTATGTCCAGAACTCCCTGGTCTTCATTTTTTTAAATGGCCACATGGCCTTTTCTGAACCATGTTTAAAGTTCCAAGCTGCAGTCATGGAGCCTGCTGCAGTTGCTACTGCCACCAACTCCCTCTGCATGAGATCCAAGTTGGAGACTTCATCTGTCATGCTCTTNATCTGTCACAGATCTGTCATTCTCCTCTTTCTCACCAGGAGTTACTGCAAGAGCTCAAGCACCTCAAAATCAAAGTGGAGGAGCTGGAGAATGAGCGGAACCAGTATGAGTGGGAGCTGAAGGCCACTAAGGTAAAAGGCAATCATGAGGCACCTGAGGAGGGAGAGAAGTGGGGACTCTGCNGGGGGCGGGGCTTCACTCTCAGGGTTCCCTAAAGCATAAAGTGTGGAAATGCAAACCAGCCCCACACAGTGGTACCCACACTGTAGCAGGTCGATCTGATGTAGAAAGGTTTCTCATGAGAGCCTGGCAACCTGAAGTGAGCTGCTGAGGTACCCCAGCCATGGCTTCTTCCTCTGGCAGCTTCTTATTGTCCCTGGTTGCTTAGCCAAGAAGGTTCCTAGGTGAGTGAGTTAATGGGCTGTCAGATAAGTGATAGCAGTTGGTGACAGATCCTAAACAGAATGTCAGTGTTTTGTTGGGGACATCATCTTAAACTCAGCAGTCAGTTTTCTAAAATATCATCATCATCATAATCATGCTTTAGTTTTAGAAATGAATGAATTCCTAAAATGATAAAGTCTTTGATTTATTTTTTTCAGTCAAAACATTTTACTGAATTGGGGAGCTTGCTATGTAAAGGACACCAAGAATAAATTCTTTAGTGAGATAATTTTTTTTTTCTTTCTTGTTTAGTTCTTCCTAGTTGAACTGCAGGGATTAAAAATAGTGCGCTAACTGGATATGGTGGAGTACTTGTCATCCTAGCACTCGGGGAATGAGGAGGACCACTTGGAGTTTGAGACTATCTTGGACTACATAGTGGGTTCCAGGCCAGCCTGGCCTACATAGCATGCTTCTGTCTCAGGAAAGAAGAGCAACAGCAAAAAGAAACAAACACAACAAAAAATTAATTTAGTTATTTTTGCTTGCATACTATATCTTTAAAATGCCAAATAAGTTATCAAGTGAACATTAGGAAAAATCACATTAAAACATAATTATGCTATTTTTAGTGTGTNGGGGAGGGAGTGAGCATGCATGTGGTTTGGCCACCTGTGGAGATCAGGATGGCTTAGGGAGTGAGTTCTTTTGGGTTATTAAGTCTGAGTGGCAAGAGCATTTACCTGCTGAGCCATCTTGCCAGCCTAGGAATCTGTTGGAAAAATATATTATACATTTCAAAATGAATAGAAGAGCATAAAAAATTCCANCTCACAAATGTTGGAGCAGACGGGCNTTCATATCACCCTGCTTTGCTTGCTATACGTTGTGCGCCTGTATCACATTGTTGTAGTGTGCCCTCTGGGAAGGGACAGAGTATGATTCAGTAAAAGGGGCTTCGTTTGGGCATTAGGANGAATAAGGAAGCTCTTTAACCACCCTAGACAGAGTTTCTGCTGAGGGAAGCCTGGGGCTGCCCCTTAAGAGAAACTGCATCTGCTTTTCTCTGTGTCCTGTAGAACCATCCACAGGTGTCACCTGGTGAGGCATGTGGGCGTTTTAGTGTTCAATTGGTGTTCAAGATTTAAAAACAATACTTTTGAAGGCTGAGAAGATGGTTCAGTTTGGGCAACAAAATGCTTGTCAAGCAAGCCTGANGACCTGAATTCAGTCTCCAGTACCACNTAAAAAGTCAGGTGTGGTCACTCTCATCACTGGGGGTGTGGAGGCAGGTATCCCTGGGGGTCACTGGCTAGCCAGCCTAGTCTAATTGGTGAGCCTCAGATCCTAATGGGGTACTCTTTCAAAGAAGGTGACATCTCCTGAGGAACACCCAAACCTGCCCTCTAGACTACACACAAACATGTGCACATGCACACACACACACACACACACACACACTTTTGATTAGAATTATTGTGAGTTTGTTTGTATCTTTGCTTTTCCTAAAGTTAATTGTTAATTATTAAAAATAATATTCATTGTAAAAAAATTCAAACCAGAAAATAGAAATTAAAGGAGGGCTGTGTGGGTGGTANACACCTTTAATCCCAGCACTCGGGAGGCAGAGGCAGGCAGATCTCTGTGAATTAGAGACCAGCCTCTCTAATTCCATAGCAAGTTCCAGGCCATCTACAGCTACATAGTGAGATTCTGGTCTCAAAAATAAAGAGGCTGGAGAGATGGCTCAACAGTTAAAGAGTACCAGCTGCACGTCCAGATACTCAGGTTAAATGACCGGAACCCACACAGAGGCTCTTACCATCTCTAACTCTAGTTCTAGGGGATATGAAACCCTCTTCTGGCTTCTACTATCACTGCCTTCGTGTGGTGCATAAATACACAATGCGGGCATAACAGTCGTACACACAAAACAACTTTTAAAATTTTTTTAAAAGAAAGAAAATAAAGACCACCCAGACCAGCCAGCACTGCCACCNTTGTTAATATTTCCTTACTGCCAGGTGCTTTTCTCTGTGGTCCTCCCTCCTCTTTTCCCTCCTTTCTCATCTCCCCGCCCCTCTTCATTTCTTCCTCAGTTTCTGGTGCTGACAACTTAAAATGTATATTGTGCTCTTTTCCATTTCAAAATTTATGGTTTAAGTTAATAGAAGAGAAATGCTGAACATGATGTTAGTATTTATATAATCATATTCTCATGTACACATATGAAAAAAAAACACGCTTAACCATTTCACGGATGATAAAATGAAGGCCTAGAGAGATTGAGTAGCTCTCTCACGCTCACTGCCAGTCAGGCCTAGCCTGGCGACCGGCTATTGTCTGAGCACAGATAGCCTTGTGTGTGCCACGCTTTGGTGTCACCAATTCTAAAAGCTTTGTTTTTCCAGGAGCTCAAAACTTTCCACTACGGCACTCACTCCTGCAAGTCCAACCCCAGTGAAACCTTTGAAGTTGTACACACCACCCTTTGTTATAAAACCAAGAAACTCTTTTCCTTTTAATTCACCCGAGCTCTCTGCCTTGGCATGTGGACCTGTGAGATGCCGGCTGAGGAGTCTTTAATGATTACCAGGTGTGGAACACCTCCTGCCAGAACCCACCCAGCCCTTTGCACGCTTTCCTCTCTTAAGTCAGAAAATAACTCAGTGGGTGGATTTGATGCTGCTTTATTGGTAAGGACCATGAGACTTCAAGTGTCAAGTTCAGGTCTGGGTCTCCTGTTTCTGTGCCTTCCCCTCTCCTCCTGTAGTGTCCGCTTCTCCACCTGAAATGCTCCCTGTGTTTGTAAGCTGTTCAGTTTTCTGTATAAACCTCCTCAGACCTTAAAGGTGACTCTTCAGTGCAAGCAGCAATAGAGTTTGTCCCTTGAGTTTAGTAAGACAGAGCCCTGTAGGGATGCAGAATATCCTTCCCTGTCCTGAGAGTATCCAGAGTACCCATCTCTGCCTCACTGCCAGGCTTCTGATTGTTTTGGACCTCTGACAACAGTGCTTGTTTTTAATGGCTGAGATAGCCATTGCTTTCATGGTTCTGGATAGGGCTTCCCATCTACCTGTGGGTCAGATAACCTTCTAAGGATAGCAGATAACCTGTAGTTTTTCTTTCTTCTGTGGCCGTTCCAGAGTAAAGGTTGAGGCAAGTCACTTGATCTGTCAGGTCTGTGGCATAGGCTCACATTTTGAATACTTGGTCCCAGTTGGTGGAACTGTTTGGGAAGGATTAGAAGGTGTGACCTTATTGGAAGAGATGTGTCATTGGGCGTGGGCTTTAAGGTTCCGAAAGCCTATGCCATTCCTAGTTATCTCTTTCTGCCTAATTCTTATGGAGACCATATAAGCTCTCAGGCATTGCTTCAGTGCCATGCCTGCCTGTCTGCTACCATGCTCTCTGCCATCATGGTTATGGAGTCTGAAGGGACTCCTGCACATCAGGGGCTCCCTTCCAGACCCCGGATTAGGCGCAAACCACACCTAAACACCTCTTTTCACAGCGAGATTTTTTATTAAGCAGGGAAGAAAAATTAAGTGGCTGCTTTCTGACTCAGGCAGAAAAACAGCAGCATATGACCTTGCAGGTGTCATTCTGAAGAGGAAAAGGGGAGGTCTGTGTTATAATGGGCTAGGGTGCAGTGGTAAAGGAGATGGAGGATGAGGGAGAAGGGAAAGGGGACAAGCAAAAGGGGCAGGGATATATGTCCCAGGGGGACAAGGGACTGCCTCTGGATAGAGAGGAGACAGATGAGGCACATAGGCGAATGGAGGTTTAAAAAAGTAAAGGGGGAACCCCTTGTTAGGATGAGGTGTTTAATTTTAGTTGGGCATGTTAATTAGNTGAGCCAAAGGGGGCTTCTGATTGCTGGACTTTGGTAGTCAGCCTCAGGAGGAAGAAGTGGCCAAATAAGGGAGTGGATGTTGGTAACCAGCTTCAGGAATATAATCTAATGGTTTTTAGCAAGGCAAAGGGAATGGGGAGAAGGGCAAGGCCTGCCAGAGCCACATGCTCTAGTGGGCTAGTGTCTCTTCAGAGTCAGCCTTTGAAAATGTAAGTCCCCAATAAACTCTTTCTTCTNTAAGTTACCTTGTTCATAGTGTCTTATCACAGAAATAGAAAAGTGACTAAGACAGGATCCATAGTACATCAGTGGCCTCATACAGAGATCAGCCTAGAGAAGAGACCACTGAGTGCCAGGTGCTGCACTCTGTCTCAGTAGGCCCACTTCGCTGAAGTCTGTCTGTGAGACCAGCAGATAAGCATCAACAGTGGGTTTCTGACAGACCATTCTATCCACAGTAAAGAACCACAGGCAAGGAACCATGCAAGAGAAGCTGAGAGATTATCTCCAAAGAATATCCTGACCCTTGTGGAAATGCATTGCATTTGAGTTGAGAATCCTAAGGCTAGAGTTATCAGAAACCATTGGCACCATTATCCATAAGCCAATGGACAATTGAACCCCAAATGATGTGTGGTTCATGGTTTCCCATCTCAGTAAGCTGCATGGAATAGCCAGACTTGGCTCTCTTGATTCTAGGTAGGGGCCAGAGTGGAGGGACNGGGCTCCATAGCAAGCTTTATAGGAAGGAAATCTGACCTTTACATCTCTGTCCCATTTAGAGGATGTAAGGGAAGATATATTCAGAACCATTGAGAAGGGTTGAGGAATACCAAGTCTCATTAGAGTGGCCTTCATTCATCCTATTAATGTGCTAGCATGCAGCCTGGAGTGCCTGGAGCTCTCTGTTGGAGCAGCAGGCCGGGAGGGTGGAGTTCTGCATGAGGGCAGACTAGGTGAGTAAGTGGAACTCTGTATTGGAGCAGCAGCCTGGCTGATGATGTCCGGTGATGAAGCATGGAGACTGAGGTGTGTGAAGCACCGTTGGAGCAGCAGGCTGGGTGGGTAGCATTCTGCATTGGAGCACATGGTCTCAGGTTGGCATCTGTTGTGGTTTGAATGAGAATGGCCTCCATAGGCTCATATATTTGAATATCTAGTCCTTAGTTGTCAGACTGTTCATATATTTGAATGTCTAGTCCTTAGTTGTCAGACTGTTTAGGGAAAGGTTAAGAGGTGTGGCCTTGTTGGAAGAGGTGTGTCATTGAGGATGGGCTTTAAGATTTCAAAAACCCGTGCATGGCCCGGTCTTCTTCTTGCTCTGCCTGTTGCCTGTGGATCATGATATAAAGCTCTCAGCTACTATGCCAGCACCATGCCTGTCTGCTTCCTGCCATGATGATAATGGATTAACCATCTGAAACTGCAAGCCCTAAATTAAATGCTTTTGGTAAGTGTTTTACACCTGGATAAGCCTCTCTGCCAATGCAGCAATCCGAATCAGGCCAAATTAAGAAAGGCCAGGTTTAATGGGCAAAAACATTCCTGGGAGATTCCCNGGCCCCTCTGAGAGGAGACCGGTACAAGAGGAACCACACATCTGTTTTCCGGGATGCTGCTTACATAACCCGAGGGAGTGGTCTTGAGCCTCTCTGGGGAGGAGCCGTGCTTGGCGGCCTTTGAAGGGGTGGGTTCAGCAGCCTGTGGCCCAGCGCTGGGCTGCTGCATGGGCCGTGCATGGCCAGGAGTCCGGGTGGCTCAAGGTGTCCTTGCGCTGGGGCAGAGCCTGAGCCATGTAGGAAGTAGGGCACCAGGCTGGAGTATGGCCCAGTGGCTGCGTCCAGAAGTGGACCCACCGAGTAGGAAGCAGAGCCGCCAGCGGCCAGTGGGCGGNCATTGCATGGTCCTGGGGCCTGCCNGCTCAGATCAGGACGTCAGGGGCTGAGGTGGAGCGCCCACCAAACAGCTTTCTTTTATAAGACTTGTCGTGGTTGTAGTGTCTCTCTACAGCAATAGAATGGTAACTAAGACAGTATCCTTGCCTGGACAAGTGATTTCACTTGGAGTCATGTACTGCTCCTGCTTTCTCCCAGTATTTTCAGGAATGTTGCTTTCTTCCATGAGTTCTTATGAGACTATATTAGATTTGTAAGTAGTGAGAACAGTGGCTGCAGGGTGGGTACTCAGCCTGACCAAGACCTGGCAGGCAGAAGAGTCATCAGTAGGACCAGTGCTCATTTGATTCTTTGCTGTTGTCAGTGATTGACTTGCCCCTCCACCTGCATCATACTCTGACAACCAGAGTTGGAATATAATTAGATTCCTACATGGCAGGCTGTGGGCACGGTAGATGCCTTTGCTGTGTATTCTGCTGTTCAAAGCTCAGTTCTAACCCCTTTCTTGGTTTTATGTTCAATATGAAGCTTTTTCCTAAAGGAAGGAACAGGATGGAAAAGAACTGGTACTATGATTGCAGCATTTACTGGGCCTTTAATATATGATAAGTATTGGACTTAGTCACTCATAAGTCATATTATGTAGTCTTCCCACAGGCCATGAAGTGCTCACTATTGAGCTGAGACTAGGAAAGGTGCCATTACTTGTCCAAGGTCATCCAACNGGGACATGAGAGATTCTAGATTTATTTGGCTCCAAAGAGCCTCTTGGGGTGAGACAGAAAGAGCTTTGATTTTCTAAAGAGTCTGGAAAGCATGGGTAACCATGCATAGTGCTATGTGTGAATTGTAACTTTAGACATAGTGGAGATGTGGGAACTGCCCATTGCCAATGCCAGCATGTGTGCATGTGTGGATTTGTATGCAGTGTGCTTATGTGCTTTCCCTTAAAAAAAAAAGTATACATGCTAAGCACACTCTAAAGCTTGTATGTATACACATGGGCAAACATGCAACTGTGCTTGGAGTTTGGCCAAAAGCATTGACTGCAGAAAAGGAGAGTATCTAAGGAGGGAACTCTTAGCTCACCTCAAAATCAGCAGTAGTTATTTGATTTCCACTTTCTTTCCAAGTGTGTGNNAAGATGGAGTTACATATAATTGTTACAATGGCATATCTAAATGAGTATGTGTATCGTGGGAGAGGAAAGACCACATGCAAAATCAACAATCCAACTATGCAACAAGAACAGAGCCCACTGTATATACATCCCAGCTCCCTGGCCTCCGTTTTACCCGGGTTTTACAGAGCAGTGAAGAGAAATAGCTTGGTCAGATAAGGGTATGAGGAGACAGAGCAAGGTGATAGTAGGTAGGTGAGTGAGATTGTTCTGCAGGGTTCCACCCAGTGGGGAGGGAAGTTACACTCTCAGTCCTTACCTGTGTCCTTCACTTCTCGTGTCTCTTGGGGCCCAATGTGTTCTGAGCTATGACAGGATATGCTTTGTTATGAGATAGTAGTCTCTCTGACCTGGAAGGGATTCTCTCTTGCTTCCTCAGGCTGAGGTAGCCCAGCTGCAAGAACAGGTGGCCCTAAAAGATGCAGAAATTGAGCGTCTTCACAGCCAACTCTCCCGGAGTGCAACTCTCCACAGTGACCATGCAGAGCGAGGTAACTATATTGANTGTGACAGAACATATTATCTTAGGCCCTAGGCCCACTCCTATAAGTGGACTTGTATCTGTGGATGACTGTGTGCTTGCATATGTGGGTGTGCTAATATACACACACATGCATTTGTGTGTGTCAGCGTGTGCTTATGTGTACATGGGTGCTTACCTGTGAAACTGAGCTCTGGTGTGGTATCATTGTCAAGCCCCTCCCTTATCTAGAACACTCAGCTCTGAAGGCTTTTCTCACAATGTTGACTGAAGCTCTGTGCAGTGCCAGGCAGCCCCCTCTGGAGCTTTTTTCCCCCTAAAAACCATCTTACTACATTGGATTGAAAGGCCTTGTTTTGATGTTACCACCAAAGAGGAGGCTTAGCAGTTCATCCTGCCTGACATTTGTACAAGGCCTCGAGATGACAAAAGAAAGTCANTTCCTTGCCATCCTTAGAGTTCTACTTCAGTATTTCCCAGGAACCTCTTCCTGACCACCCAACCTCAAGTGGGTGACTCTGGTCCTGTTATTCTTGAGTTCAGCAGCCTCTTGTTCCCAACATAGCTCCTACTATAATTTAGCAGTGTTATATTTTAGGAGGTCTTGAGACAAAGATTTTTATCTTTGTTTAAAAACAGTTCAGAGCCTAGCACAGTATTTGGCCCACCCTAAAACTGAGTCATTGAGTAAGTGAAATGATACTTGATGTTCCCTGAGGAGTTCAAATCTTATTGATTAAAAACAGAAGAAACCCTAAAATATTCTTCTTAGCATACATAGTATGTTTGTGGCATTTCTCCAGGGANACAGAAAGATCACACACATCCCAGCTCCCATACTTGCCACCTGGATGCTGAGCAATGTCAGTCCTATGGTTGCTGCCACTGTCTAGCCTTATCTTGGCCTCAGCATTGCCTGGCTTGGGTCTCCAGCTGGAGTGAGAACATTCTATAGCCTTGTAATTGGTGACTCCTCAGGCTTATCCCTTCCCATCCTTTCACAGGAACCTTCCCATGCTTAGACTATCATTTATGCCCAGTCAGGCTGAGTTCTGACCAGTGCATCCAGCTTTAATAGTCTTTATCTGAAAATACCCTCCTACCCTACCCTCATGCCATGCACCCCCCAAACTGAGTGGCAGAACTGATGTTGGTACCAGAAGCCTAAGACTCCACTTGCTCTGAGAATGAGCTCCAGTAACTCTTCACACCAAGTCCACACATNTCCTGATGCTCTTTCTCATTAACTATCACAGAGGAAACATCTGTACTTGGGATCCCTTGTTTCTTGTACTGTTCTTGCTCAACATCTCTTCGTGTTGCTTATCTCATTTTAGGATTAAGCACAAGTTTTTTTGTAGAATATCCAGGTCCATGCCAATTCTAAAACCTCAAAGAATCTTGAAATCGGCCTCTTCCTTCTTCATACATTGGCCTTTGCCTTTACTCTTCAGACCTGTTTGGGAAGAAGTCAGGCTTGTCCCCATTGAGTCTAAACTTGGAGAAAACNATTGTTTTTCTACCATGGACTAACACAGAGCCCTTGTATATTTGTGATGAAGTGGCATTGCTCTCCGTTAACCATAACATTTGCTTTTGTGTATTTATTATTAAATCTAAATATTTATTTCTTTTGTTTTTAATGTTTTTATTATTATGTTTATTTATTTTTTGTGTGTATATGTGTGCACATGCAAGCAGGCGCACACATGCCACATTAATGTGTGGATATCAGAGAATAATTTATGAGAGTCAGTTCTCTACAACATGTAGATCTTAAGGCTCAAACTCAAGTTACCAGGCTCAGTGACAACTGCATCATGGAGCCATCTTGCTGTCCCTTCCCCCTTAATTGTTTTTCTTTTGGTTTTGGACTGAGCCCAAGGCCTTGTGCATAGAAGGCATATTACTCTGCCACTAGACCATACCTCTAGCCTTTTTTAAAAGAAAAAAAAACTTTTTATTTTGAGCTAGGGTCTTCATAAGTTTCCCAGGCAGGGTTCAGACCTTGAACCGTCTACCTCTGCCATGAATAGTTATGGTTATAGGCCTATAACTCCATGTCCATATATAAACATTTCTTTAGTCAGATTTTACAATTTTAAATTTAACCAACTACCAAACCTTTGTATAATGCCCAGTGTCCATTTATCATCCATAAATTGTTTTGGGTTTTCTTTTATAAAAATTTTCCCTGCTTCTAGTTCGTCTGACTGCATGGTCTTTCCCCAAACTAGTCAGGAGCCTTGGCATATGCCTACACAGAATATGAATATTTATGTTCTTAGGAGATGCTGTTTATGAAGGGTTTTTGATTCCTCTTGTCACTTTTGAGGAAATGCTATTTGTATTTTGTCCCTAGAGAAGACAAAGCACTAGGTTATTCACAAATGTATCCAACAAATGTCTAATTAGAGACTCACTGNGCCAGACCCAATCCCAGGTTCTTTCAACAAATAAAAAGGAGCCACACTCACTTGTCAATCGTTATGTTTGAACTTGAGGGCCATCAGCATATGGTAATAGCTGTCAGCATTTACAAATAATTCCTTCTCTACCTCAATTCTTTTAGACCAAGAAATCCACCGTCTGAAAATGGGGATGGAAACTCTGCTGGTTGCCAATGAGGACAAGGTGAGACAGTCACTGGGACACCCTGTCCCTTCCTTGCAGGTACNTCCTACTGATTTGGTCCCTTCTGGTCTCTGCTCTACTGGACAATGGCATGCTACCATTGGCGAGATATGTTAAGATGACAGCTTTTCGCAATAGACTCAACTTTAGTACTTGTTTATATGCCTGAGAACTTGACCTAAACTGAGTCTCCCAAAGGCAGCTTAGAGCCCTGCCTGTTCATGGTGGTGTGCTGAAAAATACCCCTGTGCTCACTTGTGTCACAACTTTAGCAAAACTCACCAACAGCCCCCATGTGTGCANTTTACTCCTCCTGGTACAACTATCATAGAGACACTTAGCAGCATGCAGTGCCTCAGTTTATCCTGCTACCTTACATTCTTNGTATCTGATTCCTGCATAATCACATAATAACCACATCCTTACATAGAGAAGCATTTAGCTAGTGTAAATNGTGTCTCTGGGAATCACAGCCCCTCATTCTCAGCTGAAGAAAGAGACTCAAAATGCTTGGATAATTTTGCACAGGTGGATAGCAAGAGCTACCTACATAGTCCAGGATCTGTGTGACCTAAGTCCTAAGAATGGATCCTTTCTTGTAATACACNCTGTTGTGTAAAGTACTTCAGACTACCCAGGGACAGGTAAGGAGACTGGGATATGTCTTATGTGTAGTTCCAGAGAGTGACACAGGAATCAGAGGCAGTCTTCATGCAGGCTGTTTTCAGAGAGTAGGAAGCAGAAAGTTATACTTCTGCCAGCATATAGACCTCTTCAAGAGTATGTCAGTGACTACTGACCCACACCTTCAGATAGTGCCATGAGTGTCTATAGATGCCTCTGAGGCAGACCACTCAGGCCAGCTGGGCCCTGACTTTCTCTTTTGGGGGTCCTTAGAGGTCTTATATGGGATTTTCTTTATTGTGCTCCAAATGAAGTTAACTAGGGACAAGTGGTGGTGTTAATCTTAATCTGCTCTTATACCATGACAGGACCGTCGGATAGAGGAGCTTACAGGGCTGTTGAACCAGTACCTAAGGGTGAAGGAGATTGTGATGGCAACTCAGGGTAAGAGGAGGAGGAACCCCATTTCCCCTNAAAGATATTTCATTTACTGTGTGAGAGGCAGGAGAAATTCTGCTGTCAGATCTTTGTCTGCTGATTGGAGATGTACTGGAAAGTGGATCTGTNTGTAGACTCTTGGGTGGTGCAGATGGTGATTTCTGGAAATTTCATCAAATGAAACCTGTAGGGACTGTCTAAGAAAATATAGCATCCAGGTTTAGCTTTTGGGAATCCTCCCTGTTACAGGGANTCCAATCTGTCTTCTTAGGATCCACCTTAGAGGTAGTGACAGGAGTCAAACTGGGTCAGTCAGAGCCCTGATGGGCCTCAGAGCCTGTGAGTTTCTTACAGGATCTGAAGTTCCCTACAGATAGAGAAGACACCTTGAGGACTTCCATGAGTCTCCAGGGTCCACGTTGCCATAGAAAGTCATGTGTTTCATGTTTACCACGAAGACCAGTGCAGCANACAAGCAGCGTGTACATTCATATGAGCACAGTGGTGTAAATGTGGCTTGTGCAGTGTGACTGGCTCCCGTTGCTGATCCTGCAGGGGCAGTTACTTTGCACAAGAGGGTTGTTTGGAGGACATCTGATTCTGGAGGAGCTACTGACTCTCTTTGGAAACAAACTTTATCTCTGCTGG
>LZPO01045288.1:6085-17065 GCA_001675575.1 Neotoma lepida | reverse complement strand
CTTGCTGAGTGACTATATCACTAGGGTCCTCTCAGTGAGAGTCAGAGAATTTGACTCTGGCTAACTTAAGCTAAAAGGGGGTGTTTTAGGTTATGTGGGGTAGTGACCCACTGAATGAAAGAAAGCAAAAGACAAGCTATGAAAGGACAGAGGCAATGACAGCCCCCAAGTTTGGGGAGTCTTGTATCTAAGGTCTAGAGCTTAGGGACAAAGGGCGATTTGACCCTGGTGGCTTGATATGCCTAGTGTCTCTCAGAGCTTGGTGTGTTACTTGACCCCTGATGAGGATTTCTTGAAAGAGCAAAGCATCCATATGAGTGCACCTACCATTGCTGTAATATTTTTCTCAGAGGAGTCATCAGGGGGAAAGTNTGGTTCCTAAATGATAATTGCCTTCCGTTGCTGCTCTTCTGTTTGTGAAACAGGTATCACCACGATGCAGCTCTCCCACCCCAGGACCACCTCCTTTGCCACAGAAATCGTTGGAGACCAGGTAGGAGAATTGAACATCTTTCTCTTCTTGGGGCTCACAAGGTAGATGGTGACTGGGCAGATGTGGTGTGGGCAGGGTTCTGGGCACAGTGCAAGCCAACCTCTCCTGGCTACTGAGAGGATTTCTTTCCCNTAGGCTGAGAGTCACTGACATGGAGAAAAGACCTAGTCAGGGGACTCATTGGCTCCATTTCCTCTGTGGCCACTAGTAGCATTGCCCCTTTGCTATGCATTTGATGTCCTCGGCAGAATAGCCCCTATGAAGACTAGTCCCCTGAGCTGACTGCTCAAGGGCAGGTAGAGCCAGAATGAAGGGTTGGAGGATCCTAGGCAATACTTCAAGCTCTGGCTGGTGAGCTTGCCTCCTCTCAAGGGAGGTACCTGTAGCTTCTGCCCAGACCACTTGGATTTAAAGACAAGCCAGAACCAGCATTTTTCCTCCACTTGACCTTGCAGACACTGGGATTCCTCTGGGAGACCCAGTAGTCACATATTACCAGTACCACTCACTGTTACGCCACGCTTTCCCCAAGGTCTTATCTTACGTATGGGTTACCTACTATAAGGGTGATTTATCTCTGACCTTTACTCCAAGCCTAAGGCAGGCTGCTGGTTAAGCATCTGTCATGCCCTGTGCATGAGTGACACCAAGTGACTCCTTCCATGGTCACTATGATTCCTTTCTTCTGTGTTTATCCAGGGCTCAGAAGAAACTCTCCTGTAGTCTGGAAGACTTGAGACGTGAATCTGGGGATAAGGTCAGCTCATTAACTGGCTGTGCCAAGTACTGAGTTCCTCCTTTAGACCCAGCACAGTGCTGGGATGTGCAGGTGGGCAGAAGCAGGTTTTGGGGAACATGGGAGGAAGAACAACAAGGTCAGAGCCATATACCACGTCAAGCCAGAATAGATCATAGGATTCTGGCCTCATCTCCCCAGTGTACCTGGGATCTCTGCAGGGGTTCTGAATGAACATAGGTAAAGGGGATGATTTTACGAACACAGCCTGGGATAATCTAGAACATTAGAGAGGTAGCTTAAAGTCTAGAAAGATCTGAGGAGGGCTTTGTGGCCACATGTGTAAGAATGGACTTGACCATGTGACTGGGCCCAATGTTGGAGGGAACCATAGAAGGCTCTGAGCTTAGCAATGACTAATCACAAAGTTCTGCCCTGAAGGAGCCTCTGGTGAGCCATGCTTCATACTGTCCCCTGATCTCTGTCAGAGTGACATGGTGTAGATCCACAGAAGTTGAAGTTGATAGGAGCCAATCCCCAGCCATATACTTCTTGCTCCATTGGTCACACTTCTGGCAACTGCCCAGGATATCTGTTCACTGGGTAGACAGTGGCCTGTTTCCTGCTGTGAGTGGTGATCCTCTAACATGAAGGCTAGGGCAGTGTACTTACATCTCAGTGCATCAGATGTAAACAGGCAAGTGGTTCTGATTGTGACGTAATACAGCTTTCTTTTTCTCCTCATGTTTGAATCCTTCTTGTCACTCCATAGTGTGTCGATGGGAATCAGCTATCCCTGGTGGGAGAGCCCAAGGTACATTCATTTCTATCTTTATCACCTATCCTTGGTTGTAACATTTGCTAGAGTATTTTAACAAGGTACAGCTTTTGTTAGCCTCAAAATATGTTAACTGTAAGGATTAAGAAAGAATAGGGAAAGGGGAAATGCCATTGTTGTGTAGTCCATATGCATAATGCACTTTCTCTGCCATTGTCTGTGGTGTACCATTTATCATAATCATCTCTGTTTTGGAGGCTCAGAGAAACTAATCTTTGACGAAGAAGTCTAGGCTTAGTTACTATATAGAAGGTGTAACCTTCTACACAGAAGAATGTTGGCGANACTCCTCTTCTGTGCTGAGATGCCACAGTTAAAAACATAGGTGTGCACTCAAGTCTACCTTGAGTGAACAAGTTATGTTATAAAAACTCCATTAAACCCATTTGCTCCTAGATTGNGGCCGTGGCAGATGATTACAGTTCTAGGCTGGTAGACCAATATTGAGCCCACGGTAAACTGAAGCTTGATATAATTAGTGTCAGCCCCACCCTCCCACCATCTATAGCATTGTAAGGGGAATATACTGTGCATTGCCCTTCTGTCTCCTCTTCCTTCCAAAGGAGACACGAGGCTTCACTACATGTGCCTTGAGAAGGCTCTTTGTACTTTCACACCACTCTGGCAGAGTAGGGGCTATTTCTGCTCTTCTAACTCTGTGTAGAAGAAAGACTTCATCTGTAACCTCAAATCTTGGTAAAAGGCTGCTATTCACTTCTGTACTTACGGCAGTCAGTGCTTTGGTTAGCCAGCCATTCCTCGGGCCATGGAGATAGTTGAAGAAATGTCTCCTGCCTGCTTTTCTATCCTAATGCTTTGGACACACAGTCCCTTGTGTTTTGTGGCCCCTTGGCAAAGTTCTGGGGCCTAGCCATCACTCTTTCAGCCTCAGCTTCAGAGAAGTCATTCACACTTATCTCTAAATAACAGATGTAAGTGGCCACTTACTCCTTTGGGGATGCTGCTGGTTCACCATTCATGCTTTAAGACACCGAGTTGCTTACCGTGGAAGATGAGTGATGTAGAAGTGCTTACAGAGAGTGCACATTCCAGGNTGAAACTAGCTGTCCCACACCTTTGATCATAATTACAATCTTATGGAACTTCACTTAGCTCAACGTCACCACCTCCACACATGCCCAGCACCATTCCACAGGTACAATCGTTTTTCCGCAGCATCTCCTTACTGTGGTCCCTGGCCTTAAACTAAGGCTTTTATGCCGGAGTGTTCCTTATGTCACAGTCACCCTTGCATTCTGACTGCTAGTCTTGTCTCCTGTGGAATGAGTCAGTCTTTCCCATTCCCAGCACTCTAGAATTGAGTCCTCCAGCCCTCTGTAAGTACATTCTTCTCAGAGCTGTATATCATCTTCTCCTGTATGTGGCTCAGCAGACATGAAAACACTCCTTTCTCAGTGGATTCTTTAATTTGTGCCCTGGGACAGATAGGCATGATATTCTAGATGCAGCCTGTGGTATGCTTTTCTAGATCTAGGGTCTGTTCTTGATTGCTGGCCCCTTTGGACCTGGCCGGTTATGTTTTCTATGCTTCGGTTTGTCTACTGAAAGCTGTTTGCTGGGCTCTGTGCATGTGATTATTTTCAAATACCCCAAGGGAGGAATTGTTATTCTCCTGTTAGAAATGACCAAACAGAGGGTTTGAGAGGTTAAGAAGAAAGGACCTTCGCTGAGTCATTCTGACCCAAAGCTTAGCCTTCTCCATGCTGGTAGGCCACCCCTTTGTTCTGATTTAAAGCAGGTGGGTGATAGGTTCTGCTCTGCTCTTTGGCTCTCCACTGCTGGGGTTATACTTGAAGACAGGAAACAGGATAGCGGTCAGATATTCTTGTCTCCTTCCTGTCCTGCCTTGACATGGCACTTCTTTCTTCAACAGTAAGTCATTCTCTCAGCGTTGCGTCTTGGCTGAAGCAGAGCTCAGAGAGCCCATTCCATTATCCTCTGTTCCTTATGGGACTGGAGCCTCACTCATCCTTGGGTGTACATCAGCTCTTCAGNGTACTCTCTGGGTGGTCATGGTCAGGGGCTCTCTGCTGTCCTGGTCCTATATTGGAGGATCTTATGTGACACAACCAAAAACCCATATTAAAAGTCTGTCCCCATTTTGTATTTCTTAGGAAGATGGAACTTGGTGTCAGGTTCTTTGATTCTCTAAACTTAAAACCAAAACCAAAACAACTATTTTATTGTGTCTGTGCATGCCCATGCATCCGAGCTCAACTTAGGGTGGTTGGTTTTCACTTTATCCTTCGCTGAAGCAGGAGCTCTCTTGTTTCTGTTGTTGCNTCCTCACTGCAGGCTAGTTGACCTTCAAGTTTCTGGGAGAGTCTCCTGTCTCTGCCTCACATCTCATCATAAAAAAAGTGTTGGGATTATAGATGCATGCCNCTACGTCTGGCTCTTTATGTGGGTTCCAGGAACTGAACTTGGGTCACTGGACTTGTGCAGTTAGCACCTTTGGCTGCAGAGCCATCTCTCCAGCCCACAATTCTGTTTTGACTACTCCCTTCCCATGGTCTGAATCTGACTGAGTATCAGAATAATCAAGACACTTGTTAAAAATACACACTCCTGAAGTGGGTGCGTTTCCAGAGGGGCTGATTCACAGGGCCAGGTAGGAGCCTGGGAGTTGGTGTTGTTTTTGATAGTGCCTCAGGTGAGAGTGAGGTAGCTGCCAGTGGGTGAACTAGCACTGGGAAGCTGCTGGGCTGGTCCACATGTCTGATCATGCCTGACCTCTCTGGCCTGCGGGTCATCACAAGCATGAAGATGTCATGCGCTTCATCTCTGGAGGTTCTGACATGGCTACTCGTGGACCAGATTTCTTTAACAATCTTGTCTCCTCTCTCCATATTTCTCATTTCTAAGCTCCTCTGTGGAGGCTCTTGTCAATGTGCAGTGAATGAACTGAATTTCAAACAGCTGCTAGGACATGGAAGCAAACTGAATTCAGAAACTTACNGCTCACTTGACTTTCAGTGAACGAAGCTTCAAAAGGCGTCTTAGTCTTGGCAGCCATCCAATCCCATTCTGACTTGCCAGTTTTAAAATTGGTTCCACCTCTCATATTACTTTTCTTCTAGGTGTGATAAAGTGAACCATGGTTGAGTCTCTCAGTGATGTCATCTCATTTTTTCTTTATTCTCACACTTGCAATGAATTCTATATGTTTTTCTCAGGTTTGTAGTGTTAGTGATCTTTATATACTTCTTGACAAAATAAGTGCTAGTCTTTCTCTTTAAATCAGCCTGCTTCTTTGGGGTTTCTTTTTAGCCAGAATCCAACCACAGGGCTTGTTGCACCAAAGTGGTACCTCAAAGAGGATGATTCTAAATTCCTAATGGAACTGGNTTGGATTGTAGCTTCCAGCCCCCACGAATGTATGCCTAGGTTCTTGCTTTGTCTTAGTATGATATTGGACAAAAGAACCATTATCACAACACAGACTTTTCCTGCTGCTATTTCAGATTTAGACTCTCATATCACTGCTGTAGCATGGCCTTCCATCAGTCATGGTCAGTATAATCTGTGCTCATGGCTATGCCCTTGCAGAGATCTTCCTTGGTCTGGTGTGACTAAGGGTCTTACTTAGCAAATNCCTCTCTTTCCTGACCATAGGAAAGCAAGTATGGGGAGAGCAGGGAAACCTGGACCAGACTACCCTTGCTCTCTTCTCCCACCAGCAAACTGTGGCTTGTGTTTTTGAAGACCCAGGGAGAATTCATAACTATGAAGTCACTAAACCTCTAACATGGGATAAATGGCACAGGACTCTTTTCTGGGAGCATTTCCAGTCATCTCTGGATTTGGGCTTTATGCCATCTCTGTCTCACTGTGTGGGTAAATCTTTACCTTTCTGCTGGACTAGGAGAAATGATCTTGGAAAGATCTTTGAGACCAGCTAAATGAAAAGTGACTCTTGCAGAAAGGNTTTATGCACACACAGATTTCCTGACTGGTTTGAGCTGAAGTCTAATGGTTAATATGGCATCTCTCTTTTCAATAGGACAGCTCTTTCCTGGCTGAGCACAAGTACCCTACATTACCAGGGAAGCTCTCAGGAGCCACGCCCAATGGAGAAGCTGCCAAGTCTCCTCCTACTGCCTCCCCTCAGCCTGACTCTTCAGGGAGCAGCCTGCTGAGGCTGAGTAAGTGTCCAGCCCCTGGCTTGTTAGCCTCAGGAACTCTGTCCTTAGCACTTACAGTCACTGTAGCTATAACTGCAGCTCACAATTAGGAATGGTGGGGGTTGTTCCTGGGCAAGTTATNTCCCAAAGTGGCTCCACTTTTAAAGAGTCCCTGTCTTGATAAGCTGCTACTCAAGTAATTATACCTCCATTCACCCTTCCGTCCATTCTTCCTCGAATCCCTGCCTGTCCTCCCCACCATTGCCTTTTTCTCTCTCCCTCTTAGACATCTCCATTTACTCTTCATGCCCTGCTTCCTTCATCTGTCATCTTGGTCTTCTTTCTCCCATGTCTGCCTTTGATATAGCCCATGTTACCACTAGGCTGACAGTATACAGGCTCCCAAGTTAGAGTATTTCAGATTCGGTCAGCAGCAGAGGATTTGATATGTGGTCTAGGAGTGAATGCTTTGGTGCTCACAGAGTTCTCCCTACCTACCCCTAATTCCTCCACCTGCCTATTCCCTGGGCCACCTCATGCCTTACTTCTCAAAACCCAATTCTGCTCTGGGCTTCCATAGCTCCAGATAAACCCTTAAATAACTGTGTTCAGTTATACTTAGACTGTTTCAGGTCATTGTATTGTGAGTCCTGGCACTAGTGCAGGGACATGACATGAGTATCCCCCCTCCCCTGCTGCTGACCCTCCCTCCCTGCCTGTGGATACCTCAGCTCATAAGGAAGTGGCACCAGGATCCATTGGCCTGATGCCTCTTGTCAGCATGCTGACCCAAGCCTTTGCCTTGTCCTTTGTGGGATTGTTTTCCTTTCTGTTTAAGTTTTTCTCTTTTGCTCGATGATACTCTTTTTATTTCTTTGCTTCCCCATTACTGTTGGGCTGGACTTTGGCCTCTCTTGCTTCTTCATGTGACTTCTCTGCTTCTGGGTTGCTGGAGATCGCGGCTGGAGTGTCAGTGCTCCCGTATTAGGTACTGTGACTGTTCCAGGTGAGGTAGAATGTGAGAATTCCTTTGTTTTTCATTTCTGATGCCCTGCCCACATTCCAAAGTCTCCCTCTGATTAAATAGCCAGCTCCTTGTTGGAATAGTCTACAATTACTTGGACCCCAAAACCTTAGAATTGAAGACTTTAAATCACTTAGATTTGAAACACTGGCCTCAGCAGTTCTTAGTGAGAGGCCTTGGAGGTGTCCTGAGCTCTTTAGGCTCCTGGTACCTCAGTATGAAGCTCTTGTCTTAAAGGCAACACTGNGAAGAGTGTTCTGGACTCCCGCAGAAGGATAGCTCTGGTATAGGGGTGGGGTTCTGAAAGTTCCCTTTACTCTCATTCACATACCTTTCCATCCTGTCACCTTAGGAGACACAGAAAGTGGTTGGGAAGATACAGTCGTGGCCAATGAACTGTCATCTACTTCATCTGGTACTGAGTCAAGCCCCCAGTCTCCCCTGACACCAGATGGCAAACGGAGCCCCAAAGGCATCAAGAAATTCTGGGGAAAGTAAGTTGGTGGTAATGGTCATAATCACATGCTTAGACAAGGCAGAGGCTGTATGTCCCTGTTCCATCACATATTTGCATAGTTGCAAAGGCAGAATAGTCACATTCAGGAAGAAGAATGTGAGTTATTTTGCAGGACTCAGTTATTTTGCAGGCAGTCATTAAATAGAGCTAATTGCCACGTGTCTTTCATTCTAGGCATCCTTATATCCCATGTGCTCTGCTCCCATTCTCAGCAGATTACACTACCTGAGCTTCCAGCAAGGCACAGATGAGAGTGGGCTCTTCTTTTCTTGGGAGCCAGTCTGTGTCTCATAAAATCTCTTAAAGACCAAAAGCTGAATACTTACTAGTCCAACTGATTTGTTCTGAACAGAGGCAGAAGCTGGAGTCTCCTCAAAGGCATCAGCCTTCACTTTGATCCTGTGAGGAGTGGCCCAAAGCCCAGAGTTAGGCTTAGTATTGAATCTCAGAGTCTAGTGGAAGCACTGTTATAGGTCATCTTCTCTGGCTTCAGGACAGGGACTGGGAAGGGTATTGCCTAGAGCCCTGANCCTGGCCTGACTAGCCCTCACAGTCTCTGTGGATTTCTCTCCATGCAGAATCCGAAGAACTCAGTCAGGAAATTTCAACACTGATGCACCAGGGATGGCAGAATTTCGACGAGGTGGGCTCCGGGCAACTGCAGGGCCAAGACTTTCTAGGACCAGGGATGCCAAGGGACAGAAATGGTAAGGCTCTATCNAGCCCATCTGCAAAGAGCTTTGTGAAATCCTATCCAGGATGCAGTGTGAGCAGGGCTGGATGTTCCCCNGCCTCAGAGGCAGGAGTCTTTCATATAGAACTTATCTATCGCCCACACTCNCAGGTACTGAGGTAAAGCATGAGACTCCCTGCAGCTGGACATGGTTGGGGTAGAAGGCTGCATTAGTTTTTTTTCTAGCTTTTGCCAACAAACAGAAAAACATCAAACCTGACAAAAGCAGCTTGAGAGAGGAGCTCATTCTNGCATCCTGCCCACCATAGTGGGGAAGGCATGGCGGCAGGAGCCTGAGGTGGCTGCCCACATCTTCACCCAGGAAGCAGGAAGAGATGAGATGAATGCTGATGCTCAGCTAACTCCCTCCTTTTTATCCAGTCTGGGATCCAGCTGATGGAATGATGCTGTGTAAACTTAGGGTGGGTCTTACACCGCTATTAACCCAACCCAGAATCTCTCACGGATGTACGTGTCCAGAGGTTTGTCTTCTAGGTGATAACAGATCCTGTCAAATTGACAATATTAGCCATCAGAAAGGCTGTTAATGGCTCTGCTCCACTGTCACTCATTCTCAGTTATGCCTTTCACATTGGACTGTGAAGCCAATCAGAGCAGATTCTGGAATCTTAAAACTTGATTGCTATCTCTGCTTAACCACCCATAACTGCAGTCTGCCCAGCCTTTGGGGGGGGCTAGGGAACCTAAGGGCACAATTTAAAAAGCTGTCAATCAATTTGGAACCAAAGAAAGATTATCTATATATTCCATAATTAGATATTGTTATTTGCTGAACACTTTGTTTTTGGATTTTCAGAGATGAGAAAGTAAAGGTACAGAAAGTTTCAGTGCTGTGTCTTTAAGGATTGAGTGTAGCCAGGGAATCCTTGCACCAGGGTAGAAGAACATTTATAACAGCAGGCATTTCCCTAGCCAGTTTGCTGTGCTCCTGTCACATTAGGGCCTGAGGTAGCAATGTCAGAGATTCCCTTTGCCTAAGGGAGGAGCTGCGGTGCAGGGGCTGATTTGCTGGAATGTCTTTGTGCTTTGTTGACCATGATAATGGTTGATGTAGGGAAGAAGAATGAGGAGGTCCTGGTGAGCTTGCTTTGTTTGTCTTTATAATGCCTNTGGTAACAATGCCTATGGAAAGAAAGACTGTGATTACCCTTAAGGAGAATATAATTAGGTGCCAATGCCCTCTGCCATGTAATTTGTGGATATTTAATGCATAATCTTTTACAAGAAGTTGCCACTAAGTTGGGGAANGCACTTGATTCCTGAGAGCTCCTGAGAGCTCCCAGCACCAATTCTTTTCCAATGAAAATTAATATATTTTGTGAAATTTTGACAATGTTTTATAGAAAATTTCAGGTCATGGAAAAACAATTTTTATATTTTCATTCCCCCAGGTAAAGTCTTACTGATTTTTACCTCATGACACACTGTGCAGAGAGAGTCTATTGCCACCATAGCCTTACTGAAATTATTCATTCAAGTATTTTCTGTTTAATTTTCTCTACTCTTATAGACCTCCACAAGCTTACAGTTTTTGTCAGTTTAATTTTCACATTTTTTGGTTTAGTTTTTGAATTTTCTGTATTGTGGGCCAGTTTTAATTAATGTCTTTATTATTGATTTCTGTCCACTCTCTGCATATTCAGATTAAACCGTGTCTGGTAATTATGGGTGANATAGTTTGGGGCTTGTACCAGAATTTCACTTTTTTTAGTGATATTCGATAAATGAGAGGTTCATTGATTTCCTTGTCCCCCTCTGTTTGGGGGACAGAGTTTAGTCAGATAGCCAGGCTAGTCTCAAATGGAAGATGCCCCTGCCTCAGCCTCCCAAGTGTTAGAATTACAGGCTTGTGTTAGCACATACAGCAACTTTTCTTTTGGCTTTCATTATCTTGTTTGAATTTTTTCTCACAATATTTAAAAGCTATATTTAAATGATTTACTTGGGAATTCATTTGAGCCTGTTTTCTCCTCAAGAAAAGGGCAGTGAAGTGTCATGTGTAAGGCAGACAGTTTCTGGAGCCATCTGCTGGATCCCATGTGTATTAGTTCCTTTTCTGTTGCTGCGATAAACCATCGTGACCAAGGCAACGTACAGAAGGAAGGGTTCATTTGGCTTAAGGTTCCAGAGGGTGAGAGTCCCTCATGGTAGGAAATTGTGGCAGCAGGTGGCAGGCGTGACAGGAGGAACAGCCTAAAAAAGAAGTGGAGAAAGCACAAAGCCTGTCCCCAATAACACACTTCCCTTCAGCAAGCCTGTGCCTACCAAAGAGCACCACCAACTGGGGACCAAGGATTCAAATCTGAGCCTATGTGGCACAGTCTCAGTGTGTGTGTGTGTGTGTGTGTGTGTGTGTGTGTGCAGGGTACATTCTTATTCAAACCACCACCCCATCCCTGTAGGTTTTCCAAGGATTCAAATCTGAGCCTATGTGGCACAGTCTGTGTGTGTGTGTGTGTGTGTGTGTGTGTGT
>LZPO01045285.1:23844-39723 GCA_001675575.1 Neotoma lepida | reverse complement strand
TAAAATATATCCCCAACACAGCTTCCACTCCTCATGGTTCCTCCCAACACTTCACCTATTCTCCAAATCCACTGGTCCTCTGTTTCCCTTCATAAATGAGTAGGTCTTTCAAGTATATCAATCAAACATAGAATAACAAGATTCCATAAGACTAGGCACAAACCCTCAGATCAAGACTAAACCAGACAACCCAGTAAGGAAAAAAGGGTCCCAACAGTAGGCAAAAGAGTCAGAGACACCCTACTACTACTGTTAGGAGTCCCTCGAAAACCCCAAGCTAAACAATCACAACACACATGCAGAGAACATAATGCAGACCCATGCAGTCCTCTACATGGTTGCTACTTCAGTCTCGGTGAGTTTGTATGAGCCCTGCTCGACTGATTCTGCAGGCCATGTTCTCCTGGTGTCCTAGAGACCTCTAGCTCCTACAATCCTTCCTGTCCTTCTTCCACAGTGTTCCCCCAGCTCCTTCTAATGTTTGTTTGTGGAACTCTGCCTCTGCTCCCATCAACTGCCAGAGGAAGCCTCTCTGATATTTATTACTCCAGAAACCACTCTTATGAGTATAGTAGAATATCATTAGGAATCATTTCACTGACTTTTTTTCTTTTTTTGTCAGTCGTATTTGATTCTACCCTAGGTCTCTGAGCAATCCAGCTTTCAGTACCTGGCCATCCAGACAGTGCTGGCATGGGCTTCCTGTTCTGGCATGGGCCTCAAGTTAGACCAGCATTGGCTGACCACTCTCAGAAGCTCTGAGCCACCATTGCCCCAGAGCATCTTGCCAGTGGGACATGTTATGGGTTGNAAGTTTTGCAGCTGGATTGTATATATACTAATTTATTTTCAGTGTGATGTTTAAATAATCATTTACAATACAAAATGATGATCTCAGTCAATTTAACTGCTATGCTCTATCATTTCTTGAGATATAGTGGGAACATGCATTATCTTCTCAGATTTCCAGCATACATGCAAGTATTAGCAACCATTCTCTAATTAGCTCCACAGAACTTACATGTCATAAATAAATATATTTATTCTTCAACTAAAACCCCCATTGTTTCCCCTCTATTCAGTAATTTGTTGTTTGGGTTCTATAAGAGGTTAGGTCATGTGATATTTGTCTTTCGTTTTGCTTAATAAAAGAAACACAGTGTCCTCTAGATTCCATAACTTTTCTCATACATAACAAGGATGGTTTTTTAAAGGCTAAATCATACTTCACTGTATTATCTTTATCCACTCATCTATTTATAGACACTTATGTTGATATTAAATATTTGGTATTATAAATAATATTGTAATGGACAGAGTAGTGTGACTTGACTATAAAAATTAATTCACTCTTTCTAGCTACATGCCAAATATGATGTGTGCCACCAGCTTGACACTAGGCTTATAGGGACTTCCTGGTGTTAGGGTATTTGATCACACTTCTGGCATTGTCCTTTTCCTACACCACCAGAGTTAACTTTCTGCTGTGAAACATGCTTTGATAGATGTTATGGTATTCAACCGAAACTGTAAGAGAAAATTGGAAACGGAAATAGATGCTGATAAACTATAAAGAAGAAATGTTCTTGTACACTTCCTAATTTGGATGGTTTGTTAAACTACTGATTTCAAGCTATACTGTGTTTCCTTGTTTTGAATGATAATAAATCACCCAATTGAGTTACTTTGAGTTTAGTCTTGTTTTTTTTAGCGAAAGAGCTCCTGACTAGTTTGATAATCAAACAACCATAGAAAACACTAGACTTAACAAAATTAAAGAATNTTGGTTGTATGGAATATTAGTTTTAGTTCATTTTCTATTTTTGTTTNNCACAAAAATCACCAAACCTTTATTATCTTAAGATACACACTCAATTCACTAATTCAAGGAATAGAGAAGGCAACATTTTGACAATCCACTTGATTGTGGATTGTGAAAGTTGCTGTCTGAGAAACTGTTTTCTGAACATATAGTACCCCTTTGAATTATATTCTAATGCTTCCAGAACAAGCATTCCATCCCTAAGTGTAAGAAGGGGTAAAAATAAAACTACGACAATTTAGATGCAAGTTTAAAACTATTGTTCCACTTGGTACTCACTTAGCTTTACCCAGGTGACCTGGCTTCTCTGGGGCTGTTTCTGTGTTTGTACCTGAAAATTGGAAGAAATAGTAAAATTCATGAGACCAAAATTCTAGAAATATTCAAAGTTTGAATTTATTGAGTGTCAAGTATAGAGTACTCAACCTGTGTGAGTACTGACTTTACCATTATACCAGAAATTTTAATTATTAAATCTGCTTTATACCTTTATACTCACACACATCATATAGCATGTGTGTTCATATAGCATGCATGAGTCCTCTAGGACTGCTATAACATATGTCACAAAATGAGTGCCTTAAAACCAGAAATGTATTGTTTCACAGCCTTAGAAACCAGATGTCTGCAAAGATGGCTAGCAGGGTTAGTTCATCAGAATACTAAGGGAACAATCTCTTGTTTGTCTCCTGGTCATCTTCTACTTGTATCTCATTATATTCAAGTCTGTGGTGGGCAGCAGTTCCAGCTTTGACCTGGAAGCTTCTGGTAGCTGCCACGCCTACCTAGGACCTCGCCCTGGGGCGGACCAAGACAGGAACCTTTAAGACCGGAGATCCTTCCTGGCCGGCCCTCTTGGTTTCTGGATCCTGAAAACTGGATGGTGGACCAAGCAGAGTTCTCTAGAGAAAGGCGCTGGACTGCACCTCACCTCTCCTGGACCCTGTGACCAACCCCTTTACTTGCTGTAAGTTGCCCTAAATCCCTAAATAAAACTTCTGTTAACTANGTGGAGTTGCCTTAATAATTTCCCCCAATACAAGTACATCTCTGTCTCCCAATTTCCCCTTTGAGTAAGACCACTAGTCATATAGTAATAGAAGAAAGTAGAAAAGACCAATGATTAGATACTGCTTTATTGATTTTTTTTTTTAGTGATTTATTTAAAGCACTTCTTGTGGTGACTATTTGCCAAGAATGACTTCACTTGCTCTCTGGAACAGAATGACCTAGAGAAAGAGCTGAATCAATGGATTGTTGTTCTTAACAACGTGCTGACTGACATGTATACTTTTGTAAAATATTGTTTGCTTGTTTACTGAACCTTGTGAGTTTAGAGCATAAAATGAGAATGAAAACTNGATCAGATAGTGTTCAACAACTGTCTTGGCTTTGGTCTGCCAGTGAGATCTCTCCTCTTCTGTTCTTATTGGTCTCAGAGCACTTATTCCAGGAAAATATTGGACTACAGTTTACACCTAAGACTTTGTCTTTGCTTATTTACATCCCAAGACCCTATCTACAATTGAGATACTATTCTGAAGTACTAGGGACTTAGCTTTGAGCTCATCCTGTTGGGGTTNGATAGAATACAATCTCAACACATCCCCATTTGCCTACCCAAGAAAGTTTTCTCTTCTTTGGCTGCAATTTTTTCTATCCTTTCCAAGCAGAAATGAATAGCATCACATTTAAAAATGAAGAAATTGGAGCTGTAATAGTAGCATGTGTTTTTGTAGGAAAAAGATAAAACAACCGCATAAAGTAGTTGATAAAGTACAGGTCAATATNGGGTTAAGTAAGAAAAATTTTGCTTTAGTATTATAATAATACATATTTATTTATCAATGTTATCTCATTTTGAGGGAGTTAGATGATTCTTCATGCATTTCATAATGACTTTGTTCAGTAACTCATTATAAATCTGAACTTTATTGAAGCTAAATCAAAATAAGATTAAACAATGAAGAAGTTGAAATAATTAATTTTTGCTGAATTATCCATTATTAGGTTATAGATCTGTGGCTTTATAGAGGCCACATGAGTTATAGGATTATAGTTATTTATCTAATAGTCAGTGCCAAAGAGATTTTATTCTCACCAAAAAATGAAATGACTTATTTACTGTTTTATCTACAAATGTTATTAAAATTTCGCAGGAGTCTACTCGATGTACCCCCAATATATTAACTGACATCACAAGCAAAGAAGGCAGTTTGGATCACATTCAGGTATGTCCATCCTCCAGATTAGAAGAGTGATCATTGTAATAGTCTGATCACCCCACAGAAGCACTTCCAGCTGCCCTTCCTCCAAAACTCATTTACTGCTTGTTCTACAGATTTACTCCTGGATGTGTTTCATACCCATATGCCCTCCGTTAACACTGGAGTGATTCTGTAANGCTTCAGAGCTCTAACCATGAATATCTACTCAGTGGTTCCCTTAGTGCTCCCTAGAATACCAGGATACACTAATGTACTTAACATACAGTTAACTTAGTTCTCATAAATACTTCTCCAGAGGGACAAGAAGACTCTCAAAATGTTACACTTGACAGCCACCCTCTTCTTTCTTTTTCTTTCAGGTCTGCATCAGGTTTCTCTTGGAATTGTTTAGGGCATGGTGATTTTTTTTTTCATAATCTCACTGAACTTTCTGGATTTCCATTCTTGATNCTATGGTTTAGGTCAAATTTCACTGAATCCTCCAGAGTCCTATCCTGGAAAGTTAGCCTTCAGTTTGGTGACATTTGGATGTGGTGAAACTTTAAAAGGTGCATCCTCATTGGAGGCAACATCACCTTCAGATAAGATTAAGAAAGTTTCCTTGGAACCAGGGTTAGTTCTTACCACAACAAAAAAAGCAAGCCCTCCACCATGAGTCATTCATTAGAGGCCCAGAAGATGAGACTGCCTTATCTTTAATTTTTGGATTCCAAAGCTGCGAACCAAATACATTTTTATATATAAAGGCTTTATCCTGTACATGTAGTTTTAGCAACAGAAAATGGACTAATGGACTAAAACACTTCTTCTTTTATTGTGGATGTTGAGAAGCACTCTCATAGGTTTACNATATATGTATCTATAGCCATTACTATACACATGTCTCCATGATTGTTCATATCTGTTGAGGCCTTTTCATCCTTTCGTGTTCTTGGCCTCTATTACTTTATTCTCCCATTATCCCAACATATATTTAGATCAGCACTGTGCTACACTAAGAAGTATTTCTATCAATAACACCGTCAAGACAAATGATGTGTCCTCCAGCTATCACACTTGTCTGGCCTCACTATACAGTTTCTACAATCATGAAAAAAAGGAGGGAATTTCTGCTTCAGCAACTATTAAAAAAGAGATAATTTTCAATTCAAGTTTCTAGGTCACCTTGGTAGAGTTTTGTCCTGTCTGCTGGGTTCTTAAATCTTATGTACCGTGCCTTCACAAAGTATACCAAATCAATAAGATTTTAAATATCTCCCTATACTTTATGTTCTCTTTACTGAATCATACACAAATTTGCCTATCAACTCTATCTTACTGTCAACTTTTCTCCTATTATTTTACATCTTCATAATGAAATTTATTTCTGCCTCCTTAGAGACAGGATGTCCCAAGCTGTTTCATATTCATATTTAGCTTCCTAACAGGATGGCAGCTAGAAGAGCATTTGAAAAGAATAACACAATAAAATATCTCTTCTGTAGAGAAGAGATGGGGTGTTTTTAATACCATTTTCTTACCTAGAAGTAATATTTCAAAATAATGTTAGTGGACTATTCAAAACTTTAAGTATTTGATAGCAAAATATTTGGGAATACTCATCCATCTGTCTCCAAACTAACCAAATTAAAAGAATTTACCTAGCAGGAACCTATCCTTAGTAGAAGACCTAGCTGAGCACTTAAATCTATGTAATAACCACTGCATATTCTTAAATGTTCTCCACTGCACTTTCTACTCTTTCTCTATAAGAGGTAAGCACTTATTAAGGTAGTAAAACTCACTGGGTCATACTCAAGACAAACATGATATTTACTTACTTATAGCAGGATATTATCAGTAAAGTAAAGGAGAAACATACTACAATCCACCGACCCAGAGAAGCTAAGTAACAAGGAGGGCTCAAAGAGGCATGCATGAATCTCACTGTGAAGGAGAAATTAAATGGTCATTGCTTTTGGAGAAGGAAGAGGAGGCTGGAGGAGTNGGTGGGAATGGGAACAGCAGGAATCTGGTTGGGGGCATAATGGAGGGAGAGAGTATTGGGAGAGACAACTGGAATCACAGGGGATCTCTGGGATGAGCTAAAAACATAGAGCAATGGAAATTCCNAGCAATTTTTGAAGGTAACCCCAGCTAAGACTCCCAATAATAGGTGCTCCAGTGCCTGAACCAGCCATCTCCTATAAACAGGCAAGACCTTCAGTGGAGGGACTGGGACACCAACCCAGCCACAAACCCTTCAATTTGTCCTGCCTACAAGATGTGCTAGGGTAAAGATGGCACAGAAATTGTGGGAGTGATGAACTGATGACTGACCCTGCTGGAGACCCATGTCCTGAAAGGGAGACCAACCCTGAAGGCTAGGATCCAGAAGCAGGATACCCCAAAGACCTAGGATAAAATCAANATGAATGACAAAAAANTGAATAAAATATTTACTAATGATACACTGTTACAAGTATAGATTGGTGCCTAACCCAACTGTCATTGGAGAGGCTTCACCTAGGACTAACTGATGGAAACAGATGCAGAGACTCACAGCAAAACATTAGGTAGGGGTCGGGGAATCCTGCACAAGAGGTGAAAGTAAGATTATAGGAGCCAGTGGGTCAAAGTTACCACAAGAAAACCCCCAGAATCAACTAACCTGTGCTCAAAGGGGCTCATGGATACTGAACCAACAACTAGGGACTGCATGGAACTGACCTAGGCCCTCTGTGTGTATGTTACAGTCACNGAACTTGTTCTTCTAGAGAGACTCCTAACAATGAGATCAGGGGCTGTCTTTGACTGTGTTGCCTGTTTGGTGACCTATTCCTCCTACTGGATTGCCTCATGTAGCCTTCAGAGAAGAGGGGTCTCACTGTAACTTGTTATACCATGGCTGGCTTATATCCATGGGAGGCATGGGAGGGCTGCCCCATAGCTGAAGAGAAACAGAGGTCCATTAAATCTGTTTATAGTTTATATTAAATCATTTTATTAATGTCTTTTTTATAAGTTTTCAAAATTAAAATAAAATAATTAATAATAGAAAAGCCAAGTCTTCAGAGGCCCAACCCTACTCTTAGTATTAAGTTCTGCACTGGTTGCTTTCCTGTTGTGATGAAATTATGCAATCAAGAGCATCTGAAGAAGAAGGTTTATTTGGGCTCACAATTCCAGAGGGAGAATCTTTTTTGGTGGGAAAGGCATGGCATCAGATTGATGAGGAAGGTAGCTGAAATTGCATCTTAACTGCCCATAGAAAGCATTGAGAATGTGGAGACAAGGAGACAGAAAGATAGAAGAAGAGGTACAAATCAGAACTCTTACATATGATCTGGAGTGGAGCATCTACTATGTCTTCTTCTTGGCTGATCTTGAATAAACCTGCTTTCATTTTACCAAGTTATATGATCTTGTCTTCTGTATATTGGACAATATGAACCTCAGATTTTGATAATAATACCATGACAGAAAGGTACCTATTCACAAAGGAAAATGGGAAGAAATGAAAGAACAACAAAGGATTTACAAAGCAACACAGAAAGCATCTAAAAAATGCTAGGATTATATCCTTATGTATTAATGATTTCCTTAGATTCAATTGCATAAAATCTTTCAATACAGAAAATTATAGAAACCTAAATTGATCATGCAACCTAGTTCTAACTATGCACTCCCTGAAGGATTCTCCACCTATAAAGAGTCATCTATCCCAGGTGGTGGTAACACATGCCTTTAATTCCAGCACTTGGGAGGCAGAGGCAGGTGGATCTCTGTGAGTTCAAGAACAACCTGATNTACAGAGCAGTTACAGGACAGCCACAGCAATTAAACAGAGAAACCATGTCTTGAAAAACAAAACAAAACAATAACAACAAAAGAGTCACCTATGTTGAAAGTGAATGCATGAAAAATACATATAGAAATCCAAAGAGTAGGGAGAGGTGGTACATATATTAAGCAGAACAGATTTAAGTGAAAAATGCAAAATGAAAAAAAAATTAAATTATGTTAAAGAGGTCAGTGAATCAATGCCATAAACTGTAACAAATATGTACTAAATTTGTAGCATTTGAATAGATAAGGAAATATTCATAAGCCTGAAGGAAGATCTATAGGAAATAATGATGTAGGGCTTTTACATGCATCTTTTGTCNAGATATTATTCAAACATCNAACAAGGAACATTGATCATTGTGGTGGTTTGAATAGGTTTGGCCCCCATAGACTCATGTGTGAATACTTGACTTATAGGAAGTAGCACTATTAGGAGGTATGGCTGCTGTGGGATGGTATTTCTGTAAGTTGTGAATATGTGTTACTCTTATTGGTTAGTAAAGAAACTGCTTTGGCCTATAGTAAGGCAGGATAGAACCAGGTGGGAAATACAAGCAGAGATACAGGGAGAAGAAGTGCAGGGTCATGAGAGATGCCAGCCAGCTGCCAGAGGAGCATAATGTATTAGAACACAGGTAAAGCCACNAGATATGTGGCAAAACAGATTAATAGAGATGGGTTAATTTAAGTTGTAAGAGCTAGCTAATAATAAGCCTGAGCAATAGGCCAAACAGTTTGCAATTAATATTAAGCCTCTGAGAGATTATTTTTAACAGCAGCTGTGAGACCAGGTGGGACAGAAAAGCATCCGATTACATATGGCTTTGTTGGAAGAAGTGTGNCACTGTGGTGGCAGGCTTTGAATTCTCATATGTGCCCAAGATACACCTGGTGTGANATACAGATATTCCTTTTTCTGCCTGCAAATCAATATGTGGAACTCTCAGCCCCTTCTCCAGTATCATGTCTGCCTGCACATCACCATGTCCCACTAAGATGATAATTGACTAAACTTCTGAAACTCTAAGCTATCTCCAATTAAGTTTTCCTTTGTAAGANTTGTCATAGTCATGGTGTATTTTCACAGCAATAGAATTCCTAAGATAGTCATATACTACNANTAGACATAACACAAACATTAAAAGCATTTTATTCAAAAGTTANAGATCACATGATATTCAAAAGCACATATGGAACATTCGCAAGACAGGTCAAAAGACAAATCTGCTTGCAAAGGTTGAAATAATATGAATATCTTTTCCCACTACCTTGTTACAAAACTATAAATTGGTCATCAAGAGTTTAGAAAAATATATAAGCACCAGGAAAAGAAGNAATATGAGCAGGAATAATGAATCAAATTGAAACTGAATATGAATTTCAATGTATCTCAAATTTATTTAAAATGAATGAATAACACAATGCTTCTAGTTTATAGCAAAAACCATTGNAAAGAGGATGCTTATCATATTAAAATCTACTAAAACATAAAGAAAAATATTCAATAAACAACTTTAAGGATAAAAATTTAGACCAAATATAGAAATGATCAGTAAAAGCTTATTTATTGTAAAACAAATAAGTTTGACAAAAGTGCAGCAAAACCAAAAATAAATAAATAAATGAGTGAGTCAAATAAATAAAAGAGGTAACAATGTAGCTGGGAACAGACACTTAAAGGATCAAGAAATACTACTGCCACAGTTTCAATTTGTTGCCATTATATAATATTTTTACAAAACCAACTGAAAAAAGAAATAATTTATTTGGCATTCAATTCCATGTTTCAGACAATTATTGTGGGAAAGTCAAGAACATAAAACTTCATACCCATAGTCAAGATCAGAGAAAGAATACATTCTTGTGACTTGCTTGGTTCTTCTCAGTTAGNTTCCTCCTGCCTGATATTCTTCTGGACCTGCTATGTAGGAAATGATGCCACTCACACAGGGCTTCATCTTAACCATCAAGTTCCTGGAGATATCATTCATTGTTTCAGAAAGTATACTGCTTTTGCAGAGGATCTGAGTTTTGTTCCTAGCATTCATATGGGGCTATATAATAACCACTTTTAACTCCTGATCCATGGGTTCTGACACCTTTTTCTGGACACCTCAGGCACCTGCACAAATGCATGTATATACACAAACACACGCACACACGCACACACACACACACACACGCACACACAAATAAAATAAGTCTTAAGAAATAAAGCAAATCAAGACAACCCCTTAGAGATATACTCACAAACAAATGACCTAGATAATTCATTATTAAAATTCTCAAGTGATTCTAGGTTTTGTTATGATAACATAGAAACCAAACAGCATAGTTGCTACAACAAACTCTATGCCAATAAATTCAGTAACAGGAGAGTGGATAAAGTCATAGACANCAACTCCAAGAGAAGCATAAGAAGTAGAAAATTTAAACAGAATAGCAACAATTAAAGATACTGAATATGTAATGTTTCATATCTGTGAGATGCTAGAAATTGCTTCTCTTCTGAATTGCACTAATAATTTATGAAAGATATATCAATCCCCTTTAAACTCTTCTAAAAACATGACATGAAGAGACACTTCCTTCAAAAGTTCAATTTTTTTTTCTGATTCAAATGAGAAAAAGAAAGTTCAAGAATATCAAAGATCAATATCCTTTATAAACATTGGATGCCAAAATACCAGCAGACTTAAATTAAAATTATTTAATATGAAAATTTCCCATAAAATCCATGTTTATGGTTGTTGATAATTTAGTTAAAATAATGACAGGACCTACAGCACCAACAACAAATGCAAGTGTAGCCATACAGAAAAGTCAGAAACTCTTTCTGAGAAAAGGGGAAAATCATTTTGAAGCCTCTATGGAGTGTAAGAAAAAAATGTTAAATATAAATATGCATCTTAGAAGAAGCCAAGATTCCAAATTATGTAAGGACATTTTGCAACTCGATATCANGAAAACCAACCCAATTGAATAAGTGGGCAAAGAGCCTGAATAGACACTTCTCTGAAAGAGACATAGAAATACCCAAATATGTTCTGAAAGAAAGTTCAAATCCATTTCCAACAGAGAAAATACAGGTGATACCAAAGTGAGCAATCACTTTATGCCTTTTAGAAAAATCAGAAGAAAGTATTTGCAGATANGATGGAAAAAACAGAATTACTAGTGAGGTCACCCATTGTGGAGTCAGCAGTCCTTTCTGAAATGCATGCTACTTTCCCCATAGTGAACTAAAATATTGATTTCATACCAAGTTTGTGGTGACCTGTGAACTTTGAAACCTGCACAGTCTCTCAGAATTCTATTTTATTTTTAAGCCATTTAGAGTTCTGGATTGAAATGTATGTAGGAAACAAATGTGAAAGAATTGAGGAAATAAGCATTTCTCTTAAAAAAAAAAAGACATCTTATAACTGGCATGTGGAGTAAGAAAATAAAAGGTCTCCAAATCCAAACAGAGAAATGTTATCTTCAAAGCAAATTAAAATTTCACTAAATCTCAAACTGCATGTGTAAGATGAATTACTAAATAGTCTTATTAATAAAAACCCAGAGCCCGATATTGGGGTAAATTCTGAAAGATCAGAGGAATAGGACAAGCCAAAGCCAACCTCACCTGACCAACCCTCAGCTTCCAAAAGAGACCTACTTCCTGTATACCCATGCCTATATTCCTTTCTCTTCTGCTAACTCATTTCCTCTCTCTGCCCAACTATCTCACTTCCTCTTCCTGCCCAGCTCTGTTACTTCCTGTCTGTCTGTACAGACCTCCAGATGTTAATGGTTAACTAGTGTTGGGATTTAAGGCATGTGTCACCACACCTGTCTCTGTTCCCAGTGTGACTTTGAACTCACAGAGATTCAGACAGACCCCTGACTCCCAAATGTTAGGATTAAAGGCATGTGCTACCATTGCCTGACTTCTATGTCTAATATAGTGGCTGACTTTTTCCTTTGATCTTCAGATAAACTTTATTGGGGGATACAGATAAAATATGCATAAATACAATGTATACATGATTTTCACATATACTTTGCTCTATAAAGTACTATTTCGTAGAATGATTTAAAATGTAATACATGAGGAAAAATATCTTTATATCTTCAGATTTGTCAATATAAAGACTCAAAACAGTATTTCCTTTTCTACTGTTTAGACCAGTGGTTCTCAACCTTCTTAATGCTGCAAACCTTTAATACAATTCCTCATGTTGTGGTGACCCAACCATAAAATTATTTAGTTGCTACTTCATAACTGTTATTTTATTGCTATTATGAATCACTATGTAAATATCTTATATGTGACCCACAAAGAGGCTAAGACCCACAGATTGAGAACCACTGGTTTAAACTGTAAGTGGTCCATAATTTTGTTTTAAATTAAAAACTATCTTGATAAGGTCAGGAGCCCTAAAGAATTTTGCAGCCCAAGAATCCAACATGTTCTGTTCTTTCCAGAGGGATTTCTCACTTAAGAGTTCTAAAAATAGTTCATAATTGTGGCATTTCATTATGTTGTCCATCAACCTTTTACTTTAGTAATTACTACCTCTGCCTCGTGAATTACATCTGATACTGTAATGCTTTTGCCCATATATTAATAGAAAGTTCTTGAACCACCTTTAAATTACAATAAATTAACGTGTTTCTAATCCACATATTGAGAAGGATACCTTCTTTTTAAATTTTATTATTTGTATTGAAAATAGATTCATTTCATACAATATATTCTGATCATGGTTTCGCTTCTCAACTTCCAGATTCTACTCACCAGCCTGAATCCACACCTTATATTGCTCTTTCATTTTTTAAGAAAACAAACTAGCAACTAAAACAAACCGATAATTCAGAATAGGACAAAATAAAAAAAAATTGCAAAAGATAAAACAAGAAACATACAGGTACAGAGATACAAACACTTCCACTATCAGGAAAACCTATAAAGATGCAAAATTGGAAACAATAACATATAAACAAAACTCCTGTAATGAAATGCAAAAAAATCTTCAAAAATGTTACTGAGTTCATTTTGTGCTGGCTATCTATCACTGGGCATGTAGATGCCCTTAAGTATGGTTTGTATATGCTATAAGACTATGTTGGAGAAAACTAATTTTCCTTTTGTGAGTGGTTATCAATTGGAGATAGCTTCTGGGTAAGGGATGGGAGCTTTTGTCCACCTCCCTTCTCAGTGCTATAATCTCATTTATCTTAGATCAGGAATGGTATATTCTTGTACCTAGTATTAATATCTTTGAGTAGATTTTTAACTACAGCAGAAGAGTATCATCAAATATTTATGTTTCAGTTGCTTGGTAGAAAACAAGAGCTGTCATTGAAGTCCCTAATTTTCTTTAGCTAAATATTAATTCTGCTGTNTGTGTGAACATGTGCACATTCTTATAAATNTGTGGTTGGTGCTCTGTGGACTACAATCACAGGATTATATAATGTTACCCAATGTCTAAGAGCAATTATTTCATACTTTAGCTCCATAAGGCAGGACCACAGTTTAGATAATACATGTAAAGGTGAACATGAAACCAGAATAGCCATCCATGCAAAATTAGATTAGAGCTAAATGGATGCAACAAGAATTCTACACTTAGATATTGAGTAAATATAATTAAGTTAAGTGTTCAGAAATCAACTTACACACAAATATTCACGATAACATTAGTTGTAATAGATTATAAATAATTTGAAAACCAAAAAAATGGAGTAGATTGACACATTTATATATAATGTTAAAATGAAATATTATTCAGAAATAATAAGAATATACCACTTATAAGCACAAATGTATAGAAACCAAAAAGTATTTTGCTGACAAAGGAAACAATAAAAAGGGAAATAATTCTCTTTGATTTCAATCATGTTAACTCTCAAAATGAGAAAAATTGCCAAATAGTAATAGAAATCAGACTGATTGCTGTCTAGAGGATTGNTACCAAAAATTTAAGAATAAAAAGTCTCAAGATATTTTTCTTAAATAGCATATTATGTCATCCTGAATGACACTATGAGTATTCATATGCACACAGGTACCTCAGCAAATTAATCTTTAAAATAAAATTGATGTGGTATTTTATTCCATAGAAGGTGATTAACATTGAGTTAGTTCAGTGAGGTATCCACTGAAGTGGAGGAAATATGAATTGGATGAATTTACATATTTAAAACACAGTGGTAAATGATGGGATTGAGGTATAAGGAGATGACTCAATGTGTAAGAGGACTAGAATCAAGTCCCCTGTACTCATGTAAAGACCACTTATAGACCACCACCACTTATAGGTATGGGTGTCTGTAACTCCAGAATTGTGGGTATAGACAAGTAAAATCCTGAGAGCTTCCAAATCAGGCAGCCTAACCCAAATGGTTAGCTTCCAGCACAGTGAGAGTCCCTGTCTCAAAGCAATAAGACAGAAAGCAATAGATGAATACACCCATCCTACTTTGGCCACCATAAGAATGTACACAGGAAATGCATACTTATATACTCACATTCATGAACTGCATACATACACCACACACACACAAACACATACAGATGCACACACATATATATACATGTCACATATATGAGCTCACATACGCACACAAACACATACAGTGTTGGAGAATGACATTGAAGGGAACTGTTTTGGAAACTTTCCGAGTACAAGTGGGTATGGGCTTATTTACCGATAAAGAAGAAACAGAAAAAGGAAAGGCTGAGCTATAGCAGGGATATGGAACCAGAAGAAGATACTTTTCTATACATCAGTGATAATGTCACAAATACATGAATGTAATGGAGTATGTCAGTGACGCATTGGGTCACTGGCATGTATGAGTAATTTAAGCATGGAAATCAATCAAGCTGTTTTGAAGAAATGAGATGTAGACCACTGTCAGCACTGAATAACATAGGTGGAGATCACACATTTTTTAATTTGTTCACTTATTCAGCTAACAATTTTATTGTGTGTTTCATTTGCAAGACACTATATATTAAAAATACCAGGAATAATTAAACCATTCACTATTTAGTGTGTAATAAGAGAGACCTTTAATTTAAATGAAAAGCTGTCAGAGAACCATACCATTCACATGAGTAGAACTGAATTCATTTATATTGCTTTTATTATTGTGATTTTTAGAGAATATTTTGAACAAAAGGTTAGTAGTTGACAGCATTATGCATATGGAATCTGAGATATTATAGAGGAAAATAAAGTAAACATATGCTATGATGTTTGTTATTATTATTATTATTATTATTATTATTACTATTTTGTTAATTTGACACATTAGGGTTATTAAGGAAGAGGTAATCTTAACTGAGAAATTGTCTCCATCAGATTGCCCATGTTACCCAAAATTCTTTCACTTCTTATGAAATACAAATTAAATTAGTAAACATTGGATGACCTATTGATAATATTGACAATATCATTAAACACCTGGAACTCTTTCTACAGCTGAATAACTTGACAACATTAAATGAATTAGTCCATTATAATAATAATATTAGTTAACTCTCTGGCAACTTTAGTTTTATATATATGTATATATTATTAATGAAATTATACACTATAATTTTGTTATGACTATATTGCTTTAATTCACAAATTGTTTCTATTGAATTCATTTGTATTCATCACAAATCAATATCAATCCAATATTAAAGAAATTCCAGCCTGAAACTTTAAGGTTTTTCTCAGGATAATTTCAGATGGAAAAAAATCACAATTTATCCAAAGAAATTAATACAATCTCAACAATACCTACTGGAAAATTGAGACAATCATTTGGCACCTGAACCATGGTCATAATGAGAATGTATAGTTATAAACTGTGTAATTTGTTTAAAAGATTTAGAATTAATTAGCTTGAAATAGCATTTTTAACAATAGTTATTCAATCTATGCATAAATATGCATTGAGTTTTCAATCATTGATTGTTCTCTTCCATCGTTTTTTCAGTGTTTATGTGTTTAAGTG
>LZPO01045284.1:15310-31090 GCA_001675575.1 Neotoma lepida | reverse complement strand
CTCCTCTAGAAACTACGTTATAAAATAAATATCCTAGTATTATGTATAGGACCCTCATTATGAGCGAAGCCCCAAAACCACAAAGAAATACAGGCTATTGTCAATTTTCTTGCTTGCCCACCAGAACAAGGTCATAAAGGCTGTTGCTGAAGACACAATGCAATTTGGTTGCAGAACATAGAGAAATGANGGTGGAATTCAGCCAAAAGTCTCCTCCTGGCTCCCTAGCTTTTATAGTTCTGGAAGTTACTCTGCAAAGCCCTGATGGAGAAAAACATTATCAAAAGTCTTGCTCAGCTGTGGTTTTCATGGCCTACAATAATGGCCATCTNTTTGGCTNGATGATAACTGGTACAATATTCCCTATCATAGGGCTAACCTAGAGCTCTCTGGTTAGAATGTGACCCACNCTCTGATATAGAAAGAGAGTCTGGTGTTTCAAAGTCAGTCAAGTGTTCATGGCTGGGGAAGTTATATNCCCTATGTGGTAACTTACAACTGATTTTTTTGAATATGCATAATGTCAAATTGGCTTCTACATTATTATGATTATACCTATATNTTAGTGATGCTGTCAGCCTTCATCAGAAAAACTCCTTTTCATAGTGAGTGTTACTTAATGTAGAGGCTCACAGCTCTTCAAAGTGCTATGGATAACTTTGGAGTGCACACACTTATCCTCAGCAGGACATGTCTACCACCACTTCAGTCTCAAGGGACATCTCAAACAGGATGTAGGAAGAATGTAAGAACAAAAGATAGCAAGGAGGGCTATGAAACAGTAGATTCTGGACATGATCATTGCACTCTTGAACTCACAGTTGTGGTTACCTGCACAGATCTATACAAGATTGGACCCATCAGCATTTTATCATGAATAGTGNAGTGCTGATGAGTTCCCACTCTTCACTANCATCCTATTAGCAGTTGATGGCTTCTGGGGAAGTTTGTGCCATTNTCTTCAGTGTTGTATCCATAAGACATTGACAAGCTCCTATGNTCCAATACANAAGTCCCAACTCAAGTTCATGCAAGTGAAAAAAATTAACTCACTGAGTCAAAAATATTATAGTCATAGGGAGATTGTTAAGAATAAGAGATTCAGTGTTAGAGGGTACAGAATAATTGGCAGTAAAAAATATAAAATAATCATTACTTTATGTTTTTAAATTCCCAAAGCATATAAAACATTAAAATAAAACATTAAAAAACAAACAACATAGGCAGTATTATGGGACAACATTAGTTGAATAAAAACTTATATTTGGGGCTTTCTAGAAGGANAAAAGAAATGAGAGCATACAGAAAACACAGTTAATGAAGTACTATCTGAACATCCAGGTCCCAGAAAATCAAAGTTATTGAGAGCTGCTGGTAGCAAAGNTCATGGGAGTACACAGCAGGTGACAACTAGTGTTCAAAAGGTGAATCCATTAGAATTAAGGATCCTACTGGAGGAAACCATCATGTAAGGTGTTTTGGAATTATTGCCTTTTGAATGAATTGGCTGTTTCCTATTGTAGATTACACTGTGAAATCTCCTTATTACCATGCATCTTCATATAATGTATATATGTAATCCCAGGATTACATATCAATCTTATGGGCACATATATCTGTGGGTGGTCAGGAAGATGACTTTTCATTTAGCTCTATAATTCTGATATATAGAAAATATAATAGGATATGCTTCATAGCCAGATCCATTGTCCCATGAGATTGTAGACACTTAAAGTCTGCTTTGTTCCTTTTGTTCAGACTAACAAAAAACAATCTCTCCTCAGTCTACACAAGCTGCACAAGTTTAGTTCATTTTACCTCAGANCAAGTTCACACTAGACTAAAGTCCTTTGTATATAGATCATAAGTTTAAAACTTTACAGTTATGTACAAGGTCAGAGTCAGAGGTGTCCTACCAAGGTTACTAACACAAAACACCCCAANAAAAGCTTACCAATTCTTTACTTGCNAAGTCTGCTGATAAAAAGCTATGTCNCAAAGTTTGTCTCACTGGGCACTATGTCCCCTTCCTCTGGGCCTGAGAAGTTGGAACCTTGCATTACCATAGTAATGGCTCTGCTCCTTATCGTCTATTCTAGGAATGTGCTATGACCTTGAGGGTTTTGAAACTTTTCTCAGGATTACAAGGAGTCTCCTGTTAGAAATGTAAGGATAGTCAGGCAGGAGAGGAGCTAAGAATGAGAGCTGAAAAGAAGCTGCAGATTTAGAGAAGCAGTAGAACAGGGAGCAAACAGCAGAGAGATCAGAAGCTTACTTAGAACAATACAGTGATCGACTGAAAGAGCAGAGTTTGTGTAGATTTATTGGATACACCCTCGGAGAAGTAGATTTATTCATAGATAAGTAGTTTCCCCCAGTGGCTGTAGTGCCTTCCCTGGACTCTGGGAGAAAGTTCTTCAGGGCAGGCACCTGAAAAGCTTTTGTTACCATGTCCCTCAAATAAATTCATTGCAAAACACTTGTCCAAGAGATAAAATCCTAGAAAGGAGAAAAAAAAAGACATGGGGGGGTGCTAAGTTACAAGTAATGGAATCCTACTAGATGGACAGTAATTTCTTGATAAGAATATAACAGATAGGGGAAAATTGGGTAAAATAGCCAAAGTTCTAACAAGAAATAACAGCAAAAAGTTCCCTTCCAGCCAAAAAAATACAATTACCAGAAAACTTCAAAAATGAAAGAAAAAGAAAAACTCTCTAGAAACGAAAGAAAGGTAATTTAACCTGAAAACAGCTTTGCATTAAATTCGCCACATTTGTACAAATATAGGAGAAAAATGAAAATATTATCAATACATAAAAACACCAAACCACAAACAAATAGGAACATAGGGAGAAAAATATACAAAAAAAACCCAAAAAATACTAGCATGGATATGTTCCTACCCATTGATAAATGAACATGTAATTTGGAATAAAACATGGAATCAAAATAGTAACAATATCTGGATGGAGATAAAAAGAACTATTTTTTCATGAGAGAAGAAACACTTCATGAGTAAAATATAGTCTGAAATTTGGAAGCCAATGAACATACTTATACAAATAGAAAGCAAAATTGAGTAGGATATGCAATATTTATGTTAATAAAATGGAATTTAAGNCAAAAGCATAAAAAGTGGCAAATGAAGTAATTATATAATAAAGGAAACAATTTAATAAAGGAATATGTCTTAGTTTCCTTTCTACTTTACTGAATAATTATGAATGATGAAGGCAGACAAGGCCTATTGTATCAGAGTGGGTTTTCACTCATTCTTTACTTCATCATTTCTCCTGCTGAGAGGGCACCTGCTCACCATTCTCCTGAGGCAGATACAATATTATTGTTGCAACTGATGAGGCCAGAAATGAATGACTAATAAGGTGTTAATCACCAAGGAGTTCATGCCCCAAGGCCCTCAGCTGCAACTAATACTCTCGGGATCCTCAGAGCTTCTCTCTCACACAGATAAGTAACATATGTGGCAGCTGGGGCACCCAAAGCATGTTTTTGTTAGAGTCTGCATCACTGTGGGAGGATAATGTGAAGTTTGGAGGCAGTAATATACTCCTAAATCCTCAGACTCCACTCTGCTGATCTTGAGTGTGAAATCTGTGCCTGACCCACTGCTACTGAACCTGTCTGGGACCCCAGAAAATCTGTTGGAAACCTTGTATACCAGGATCTGTGGAGACTGGCCTGGCTTCTGCAGGTACCAATGCAAATATGTGTTTCCACTATTTAGTAGGAGGGTCTGACTAGACCTNCAAGAAATGGAGGCTTGATCTCCAAGGTTAACAGGCAGGGAGGTTGGAGTTTGGATCATCACAACATCCCCTCTGGAAGCTGAAATAAAGACAGAGAAGTATAAAGGTAAGGATATACTTCATGAACAATTTTTTGGATTCTTTTTTGATATTTATTTCAACTGAGATATTTATTTTACATACAAAATTCTTTATACACTAAAATTCTCTTTTTGACAAACAAGTGAACTTAAATCCTAAGAATAACTTAGACCGTCCCATTCCATCTGTGTCATAATCTTCATTATAGAACAGGCTCTCTCCCATATGNAACCTGCCTCTCACAAATGTAAACCCCATAGCCCCCATCTTGGAGGTTAAGACCCATCTTCTTATAAATGGACAAAAGATGTGATTATCANTAGAACCTTGGGCTCATTCTCCCTACTCATTCTCTTTTCTCTCTTCCCTCTGTCCTTACCAGGCATCCAGAACAACAGCAGTACCACCAGCAGAACAGGAAGCTTCATTTTGAGGAGGAAGCCTGAGGAGACTGGTAAGTCACTGCAAGATGATGACTGAGTTTTTATACCAGAGTAGCAAGGGTGTGTCCTCCCTAGGAAGCAATATGCAAAGGATGGGTTAGTGCTGTGNTATAGATAGAGGGAAGTCTCATGCAGAATTTTCATGCTTTCAAAAACCACAGAAAATATCTTCTATGTCGAAGGTGACAATACTAAAACAAAATGTGGTGCTTAATGGGAAAATGATCAAAACTATCAATCTGGATGACAATAAACACCTACTAAGTGCTGTAAGTGCTGTATTACAGAAACACTGGAAGGAGTATGCTTTGGCTCCTCTTTTCATCATTTTTTCATAGAAATACCTATCGTNTTATGGATGTTAAATGTGGAAGGTAGGAGCTGTCTTTCCTGAGGTTTTTTGAATTTTTCTCTGTGGAAGCACAAAAATAAATAAACATACTAGGAAGGCATATTGTGTATTTATCATAAAAAAATCTAAAAGTGATGGATATTAAAATAATTGCCATATGACATATGGTTTAAAAACTTAGGAATGGAGGGGAGTCTGCAATACAGATAGAGGAAAGAGGTATTGTTGGCTAATGATANTTCACAGGTGAATTTCAACTCATTTGTTTTATATGAATTAAATATATATAACTTTTCATTCACCAATTATACCTCAGTGAAATTATGGTTTTACACTTATTTATTAATTTATGTGTTTGTATGTATCTGTGCGTGTAGGCATGTTCATTCCATGGCACATGGGTGGAGGGCAGAGGATAACATGTAGGAGTCAGTCCTCTACTACCATGTTGGGTCAGGGAAAATATCGTTGTTTTCCTTGATGGCAGAAACTTTGATTTGTTGAGACATCTCACCAGCTCAGTGAACTGATTTTAACACCAGATTTTGAGAAAAAAATCTCTCTGGGGCTAGATAGATGGTTCAGCAGTTAAGAGTGCATGCTGTTCTTCCAGAGGACCTGAGTTTAGTAACTAGCAGTTGTGCTGAGGTACTCACTATTGCCTGTAAGTCCAGATCCAAGGGATCCTACATATACTTCTGTCTGATGTAGACACCCATATGCATGTGTGCTTACATANAGAAAAAGATACCAACAGACACATATTTTTTTTTATTTTTGTAAAAAGAAAACTCGCTGATAGCAAGCTAATAGTTCTGTGCAAACACAAGAGTAAAGGAAATGATTTATGNCTCAGAAATAGAATATGGAGTTCAAGATAACCTATTATTACAGCCTGATGAAAGCCCTTGTCCTGGTTATTCAACCCCATGCTTATCANTTTGAACTGAATAGAACTTGGCAATATTGTCAACTACACATGGCTTAGAAAGACAGTTACTAGANGGCAACAATGATATCAGATGATACAAAGAATAGTATTTAANTCTAGTGAGTACTGGATAATTTAATCCCAAAGTACNAATTAATTAAAAGGGAGCTAGCCTATCAAATTTTAAATGTGAAAAATAAAAAGATGATGTTTTCAAATATACATGTTTAATAACAATTTTTTGTTTAAATCATCCATTTTGTGCTTAGGACTCATATAAAATGGTCAAAATACTAGTAGTATTAGAAAACAAATGTATGACATTTCTTGTCCCAAGTGANTTTTTTGTTTGTTTGTTTGTTTGTTTTGTTTTGTTTTTCTTGAGACAATGAGACATGGGCTGTCATCAAATTAATGATCTCCTTGCCTGCTAGGAGATTGCCAAGCTAGCAATGTAGATATTTGCNACAATTTGTGATTTCCTAATATTTTTTAAAAAATGATTTCCCTAATTGAATATTTTCCTACTTCCTAAGAATTTTCCTTTTTCCTTGGATATTTAGTTGAAATAGATGGTGAATGTGGATTAACAAANTACTTCTTTGATCCAGTGTAAGATTTACCTAAATTTGTTCTATAGATGCCCAACTAAAACGTAGAGAACCTAGGAGATTTGCTGAATTACACAGAGCTTTTGATNCTCAGNAATGAGGGAAGATCTCAGAAGCACTGCCANTAGAGGTCCTAGTGCANTGCAACAACAGATTATATGAAACAATACTATTTAACTCTCGAACTTACTGTTTTTCACTCTACTTAACTAAGTGCAATTTTAATATAATGAACCATACCGATTTAAATGTCCAAAGTATTTTCACAAATAAATTCATAAAAAGAGAATTTAGGTGGATATGGAGGTTTATGTTCAATGTACAATGTATGACTCTTNTGTACCATGTACGATGAATTTATATAGTGAAACTTCAAACACAAATTAAATGAATAAAAATCTCAAACACTATAATAGAAAGCATGCATCTTATATCTACTNCCTTTATGAAGATCTAAAATATATTTGTAACTTCAAAAAGTTAAGATGAATTTTCATAAATGTACATATCAGACAANCCCTGAACAATTTGTTTTCACTAGTAATTTGTTTCTAGACTCTCATATGAGATGAATCCTTCTGTGGATGACTATGTTTTCATAACATTTTTATGGGAAAATGTGGAAAATGTCATCATTTGTGATGGCATGATTACAATTGATGTTTATATCACCAATATATAGGCTGTAAGCCACCAAATAGTGATGAATATATAAATATGGAAATATAAATTTATTTTCCTTCCCTTTATTCTAAACAAATATCAGTCATAAGAGAGAGAGGCCATGAGTGTAAAGAATATTCTTCAGGAAATTGTTATCTGTTGATCAAGGTATGAAAAATATATGCATTTATTCTTTCAGTTCTTGACCAAGTTACAACATTTTTCTTATTAGTTAAATGCCCTCTTTTATATATTATCTTGTGAAGGCACTCATATTAAGGACACAAGGTTTCCTTATTGCAGTGTTCTTTATCAATTTTGTTCACTATTTATCCAAGATGTTTCATTTACAATTCCTGTCATAGGGTCTGTGACTTTTGTAGCCACAGATTATTGATCCCCATAATTGTGTCAGGTATTGATTTCATCTTATGGATTTTGCCTTAATCTAATCAGGAAGTATTTGGCTATACCATAATTTCATTCTTCTACTGTTACAGTTGGCATGCTTTATAAGACTGGTTGTTATTATAGCTCCTCAAGTCAAAGAGACTGTAATGTTGTTTTAGCTTTCCTATGTTCTTGAGACTTGCTTTGGGTCTTTTCTAAAATTTTTTATTAAAAANTTTTTTTCTTTAATTTTATACACCAATTAAAGATCACCCTCTCTCCTCCTCCCCCCTCCAACATTCTCCTCCAAATCCACTTCCTTCTTTCCCCCACAAGAAGGCAAGGCCTCCCATGGAGAGGCATATCCAGTAGAGGCAAGTCCAAGACCCTCCCCCTGCCTCAAGGCTGCACAAGGTGTCCCATCATAGGTAGTGTAGTGGGCTCCAAAAAGCCCACTCATGCATCAGGGATGGATTCTGATCCCACCNCCAGGGGNTCCCCCAAGTAGATCAAGTTACACAACTGTCTCCCCATGCAGAGAGCCCAGCCCAGTCGCATGCAGATTCCACAGCCGTTGATCCAACTTTCATGAATTCTCACTAGTTTGGTTTGGTCATTTCTGAACGTTTCCCCATTATGGTCTTGATGCATTTGCTCATAGCATCCCTNTTCTCTCTCCCCTACTGGACTCCTGGAGCTCTGACTATTGCCTGACTGTGGGTCTCTGTGTCTGCTTCCATCAGTCACTGGAGAAAAGCTCTGTGATGACAGGGTATTCACTGATCTGATCACTGGGGCCAGCCAGTTCAGTTCAGNCTCCCTCTCNACTATTTCTAATAGTCCAAGCTGGGATCATCCCTGGGGATTTCTGGGAACTTACCTAGCACCTGATTTCTCTCTATCCCCATGATGTCTCCCTCTATCATGGTATCTCTTTCACTGCTTTCCTACTCCATCCCTGTTCCAACTAGACCATCCTGTTCCCTTATGTTCTCATCTCTCATCCCCTACCTTGCATTGCCCACCCTTCATCCCTAGTTTACTCATGGAAATCTCATCTATTTCCCCTTCCTGGGGCAATACATGTGTCCCTCTTTGGGTCTTCCTTATTAGCTAGCATCTCTGGAATTGTGGGTTGTAGCCTGGTTATCCTTTGCTTTACATCTAGTATCTACTTATGAGTGAGTGCATACCATGTTTGTCCTTCTGAGTCTGGGTACCTCACTCAGGATGATATTTTCTAGTTCCATCCATTTGCCTGCAAATTTCATTTGGGTCTTTTTTATGTAAGTACAACTTATGTCTTTTAGAGTAGAAAGAATCAGTTTTCTTTAGGGCTTGGCTGTTGGTAGGTTGGTCTCTGGTAGATTCACCTCTCACCCATGTGTATATGGGCAAGACAAACAGGCCTCTGTGGGTTATTTTGAAAAACAAGAAATGAAATCTAAAGAGTATGGAGGTGAATCTGAGAATAATTATAGGAAGGAGCAGAGGTGAATGTCATAAAAAATATATTGTAGCATGCATGAAATTCCCAAAAATGTCCTTTGTCAAATTACATTAAAAATATAAAACAAGGAGTCAAGTGTGTAATCTTATGCTCCAAGGCAGAGATGTGCAGATCTCTGAGTTCAAGGCTCACCTCATTAATAAAGTGAGTTCTAGGACAGTAAGGGCTTCACAGTGAAACTCTGTCTCAAAAACACGTATTTATAATATATATATATATATATGTATACACACATACACACACATATATATAATAACAATGATAAATACATCTGCAGTTAAGAGCACTGGCTACTCTTTCAATGGACATGGATTCATTTCCTAGCACCTACATGATGGCTCACAACCACCTGTAACTCCAGTTCCAGAGGGTCTGATACATTCTTCTTTGTATCTTAATGTGTGAAATTTGGGGAAAGTTTTATAGGCTGCTGGGAAGGCATATTCTTTAGTTTTTAGATGTTTAGAATGCTTTTTAGATCATTGTTAGGTCAATTTATGTTACATATCACTTGGTTTATTTTGAGAGTTACTTCTGGTATTAAGAATATTGTGTATTATAAGATCAAGAGCTAATACCCTGTATGATTGTAAGTTCTAAGTCNTAGATATTGATAAAATTTATTAATAANAAAGAGTAAAATAGACTACCACATTATGCCCACCTTTAGCCGAATCCANCCTAATGTATCCAGNCTTCATCCCAAACACATGTCCAAAAGAAAGTTTTTCATCATAAAATCTGTCCAGTACAATTAACATAGGTAACAGTTCTATTATATTAATCGATATAAAACTATAGGCAAAATAATAATTAAAAATGTAAGTTAAAAGTATATAATATCAGAATGAACATAAGAATTCATAAACTTAAAAAGAACCCTTTTAAATATTCATTGATTCTAAAATAAAATGAGCCAAATTGAGATAAAATGTTATGATATGCATATACAATGTAATGTGGAGATTTAACAAAGCAACTCCACGTAGTTTATCTGGTGGCTAAAAGGAAGTTTATTTCGGGGTAACATACAACCAGTAAAGGGGTCGGTTACAGAATCCGGGGGAGGTGAGGTGCAGTCCACCATGATTCTCTGGAGAACTCTGACTTGGTCTGCAATCCAGCATCCAGAATCACAAGGAGCCAAGAGAGGCCTACATGTAGGGATCTCAGGTCTTAAGAGCTTCTTTCTCAGTCAAGCCTCAGAGGCAGGCATGACAGTTACCAACTGCCTCTCTAGGAGCAATGCTTCAAAGTCAAAGCTGGAACAGCTACCCACTACATACAATGTGCTGTCCTTTTCCTGGGATAAGAAANACACTTGAAATCTGGGCCATACCAAGAAAGAAAGTTTTTGTTAATATCTCTGTCATTGTGGGTAGAATATGTGTAGCTTACATGCAATAATAAACTCAAATGTCTTCAGCCTCCACTCTNNCAGATTTCACTGTGAAATATGTTTCTGACTCTGTGGTGGTTTGAAAGAGAATGACCCACAAAGGGAGTGGCACTATTAGGAGTTATGGCTACACTGGAATGGATATGGCTTTATTAGAGGAAGTGTGTCACTGTGGGGGCAGGCTTTGAGGTTTCCTATGCTCAGGATACCTCCCAATGTCTCAGTCCATTTCCTGCTGCCTGCAAGATATAGGACTCTTAGCTACTTCTCCAGCACCATGTCTGCCTGCATGCCACCATTCTCCCTGCCAAGATAATAATGGACTGCACCACTGAACTGTGGACCACCACNTCACTTAAATGTTTTCCTTTATAAGAGTTGCTGTAGTCATTGTGTCTCTTCATAGCAAAAGAAACCATAATTAAGACAGGCCCACTGCCACTGAACCTGTCAGGAAAAAACGTATTTCTGGCTAGAAGCTTCATAGATATGGAGCTATGATGACAAGCTTTGCTTCTGTTCATATCACTTCAAATTGGTGTGACCATCACTATCTAGAAGGCTCTGAGAAGATCTGCAGGAGATGGAAACTGTCCATTCATGGGTGATTAGTTTGTAAACTAGAGTCTGAATCATCANGACATCAATAATGGAAGCTTCAATAATAAGAGAAATACAAAATCATCTTGAAAATTCATGAGCAATATTTAATATTATCTTCANGTCATAATTTCAAGTGAGATCTTTACATGCTGTGGATAAAATATTTGTCTCTATAACAAAATGTTTTTAGAAAAACATGTGAGTATATCATTCTAAAGGGATTCTCAAGTTAATGTAGACCAGACCATTCAATTACATCTGTGTCAAAATCCTCCATGTATAATACATACGGTTTCATCTGACATCTCACTTTTACAGATCTAAACCTCACATGTCCATCCTAGAAGACAAGACATGTCATTTCAAATGTGGACAGTAAAGACTTGGATGATAGCTACCCTGGAGATTATCCTATCTTTCTGTATCTTTTTTCTATCCTTATCAGGCATCAATAGTAACAGCCAGCCTAGTAACTGAAAAGGGCACTTCATTGTGAGAAGATGAACTTAGGAGACTAGACAGNCAAGACAAAGTATGGATGAACTTTTCAGCAAGGGATGGTCCTCCCTNTAGAACAATATACAAATACCATGGTGGATGCAGCAGTTTAGATAAAAGGAACAATTATGCAGGACTCTTATGTTTGAAAAGTCACATAGAATAGCTTCAGTTTCAGGGGCAAAAAGAGTAAAATAAGCTGTCAGCTCATGAATGCTGAAGAGCAGAATCCTGAAAAATAATCAAGATGCAAACACAGTACCTAAGGCCCTGGCACCCTTACTTGGTGCTATGTTACAGGTAGATGAGATGGAATGATGATGAAGACAAATATTTTCAGGTCAGTCTGTGGGAGTTGAGCAACCATGATGCTTTCTGCTGTCTAATTGATTTTACAGAGTAAGAGCTGATCCCAGTTCTGGGGCTGATCTAAGTAGTCAGAACAGGAACAAGAGAGCTGAGAGGTTTTTGTTCCAAATCTGGTACCTTGTTAACTTTTACAAAATGTTAAATGTGGGAGTTAGGANGATCATTACTGAAAATGAAATGAATTACTCTCTTGTGACTATAAAAGTAAATGAAAATAGTAGGAAAGTATTTCCTAATGGTTTATCACAAAAGCATAAAAGCAAAAATGAAAATTAAAAGTAACAGCAATAATAAATGGAGTTGAGAAAACTCTGCAAAATTAAGAAAGTTCTCTTCTTATGGGGTCACTGGTGATGTTTTTACAACTTTATCTCATACATACTGTTTTANAAGCACATAAAATACATTGCATTTATATGGAGGTCATACATCAGTGAAGGACTTTCAATACCATAATGTGACAGGGTTGAAATCCTCTGTCATATATATAGAGATCTAATTTGAAAATAATGGGTTACACTTATAACAGCCATGCCACTATTTCACCAAGAAGCGTGTCTTCTTTATTTTTATAACAATAGGGAAGCATTCGGAGTTTGCGTAGCCTTTTCTTGTGCTATATAATCCATGTGGGTGAAATTTTCAGGTCTGGTCCCATCTGAATTCTCTATANGCTTCAACAAATNTGTCTCCACCATAATGAATTGCATCTAGTTCTGGTGCNCAATTAAGAGCAGTGAAAACAGCCTGTATCATATNAGGAGCCTCAAAGATCCCATGGATAATAAAATAAAGGATGGTAACTCTCCCCTAACATTGTATATTTACTCATTCAATAGCTTTGTTAGCTACTTTTCTGGTGGCTGTGAATGAAGAGCTCTTGCAACCTTACATACATACCTATTACCCATTTGTATGTTCTGAGAAATGATTGTTTAAATCTATTGCACAATTTTCAATTTATTTGCTATTATGATTGAGTTTTGATTAAGGATTTTGATCTATAATGTTTTCTTTTNTCCTTTTATTTTGCATAGTTGTCTGGGTTTTCTATCAAGGTTATGCAAACAGTGTAGCATGTACTTGGGAGTGTTGTTTGTCTTTAATGCTGTATAATAAAATTAGGAATATTTGTATTGGTTCTTCAAATTTTTATTAGAATTCAGCAATTTCAGTGAGTAGGGAAGCTACAAAAAATTCACCAACTTGTCTGTTTTATAGTATTTGCTTTTATCTCTGAAAATAATAACTTTAATATTTTAGTCACANGCAAATGAGACAAAATGACATAATCAACTCTGTTGTGATTACCTCTACTCAGACAATACTAGGTGGTCATACTGGAAGCCACATCTCAAGTTCACATCTCTCATCTACCTTCTACACAGTGATATGGGATAATGACTCTCTCTGAAATTTTTATCACAAGGGAAGGTGTTTGGACAAACTGATTTAGTTGGGTGCAGTCTGTGATCAGTGTCATATTANAGAAAGGGGCCAAATGTCCACTATTTCTCCTTCCTCCACTTGTCAAAGACCAGTTTATATTGTTCTCTGCAGGGATATTTTACCCATCATTCATTTGTCACACAGTTGGCAATGCTTTTGAGTAGCATAGGACTTTTGAATGATTCTACTTCTCCTAGAGATTGGATGCAAACCAAATCATGCACCATACGCAAATATACTGCTTCCCAGAGCCTCTTAGTTTTCTACTGAGAGGTAGAAAGGGAGCGGATTCTGATGGAAGGGTAGGGAGGGAAGGAGCTAGAAGTAGTTGAGGGAGGGCAAACAAGAATCAGGTTATATGATGTCAGAAAAATCTATTTTCAATAAAAGGATAAAAAAGAAAAATATATAATCTAAATTAAATAAATAGAAATAGTTCTGTTGTCTCAATACATCTTTTTTTCTATTATGAGCATCATAGTTATTATGACGGCTACCACAAATTTTGAAAATAACTAAGGAATTAAAAGTGACTCTTACACCTATCAGAATGGCTAAGATCAAAAACACAGAGGACAGCTTATGTTGGAGAGGATGTGGAANAAGGGGAACACTCCTCCACTGTTGGTGGGAGTGCAACCTTGTACAGCCACTTTGGAAAGCAGTATGGCAGTTTCTTAGAAAACTGGGAATCAATCTTCCTCAAGACCCAGCTATACCACTCTTGGGCATATACCCAAGGAATGCTCAATCATACCACAGGGACACATGCTCAACTATGTTCATAGCAGCATTATTCATAATAGCCAGAACCTGAAAACAACCTAGATGCCCGTCAACTGAAGAATGGATCAAGAAAATGTGGTACATATACACAAAGGAGTACTACTCAGCAGATAAAAACAATGACCATATGAAATTTGCAGGTAAATGGATGGAACTAGAATATTCACTAAGATGGAAGCATTGGAAGAAGGAAAAGCTCATCCAGTGATTCTCTTATCATGGTTAAGCACCATAGGGAGTGCAAACAGTAAACAGAGATGTGCTAATATTAGTGCTAAAACAGCTGACACCATAGAGAAATGTTGATATTTTATTAAAAATGTCTTTTATAATGAAGTTGTTTAGAAAGATGTAAGGTGAGACAGGGGTATAAAGGAAAGGAACAAAGTAAATGTAATATTATTGTCTCTTCCTCCTCTTACTTACTTCCTCTTCCTCCTCTTAGCATCTGCCTTTTCCTCCCTGTCTTCATCTCCCATGATGCATTATAACCTAGTTTAATGTATTTTACAAGAAAAAAGTCATTGTTATTTTTACTGATTAGTTCATTTTTCTGACAATTAAGAAAAACTGTACAATCATCTATTTAGTGTCTTAAAAATAATTTCTATTGGAGTCAATAGCTATTTATGATAAACTTCTAAGGAAGCAAAGCATAGTCACAAAAATACCTTACTGTCATGTATTGTCTATACAGGTNGTGCAAATACCATAGTCATAATAAGTGAAAGACTATTGGGCATTTTTATCTCAGATTACACAAAAGACCAAAATGTCTACTGTCACCACTTGTATCTAAATATATAGCACAGATACACCAATTATATTAAAAAATGAGCAATGAATGACATGAAATAAAATTTCTGATAAGATTTCATACAAATTCATAAATATGGAATCTCAAAATAAATATTTAGAAATAATTACAATAAAATCTGTACATACACTAAGGGTAGTGGAATAGCCCCTATATGTTACCAGACATACAAGTGAATACAGACATTATCTCTGTCATAACATGAACCACTTTTAAATATTTTTTTACATGTGGGAGTGTTTTGCTGGCTTGTTTATAAGAACATTTTGTGCATGTCTGGTGCCCTCAGAGGCCAGAAGAGGGTGCTGGATCCCCTGGAACTGAAGTCAAAGATAGCTATGTGTTACGACGTAGGTGCTGCAAATCAAACTCATGTCCTCTTCAAGAGCATCAGGTGCTCTTAATCACTGGTCATTCTTTCCAACTCTATGAACCACTTTTAAATGTATATTATCTCCATTTTACACATAAACTCAATGCAATGCAATCAATATTCCTGAAGGTGTTTCTAAAGTTGATTAACCCAGTCCAGAAATTATGTAGAAATTCCAAAAACAGCAATACTAAAAAAAAAATTTGAAGCCCAGGAATGTGGTATTACATCTTGTGACTTGTTCTCCTTTGTTCAGAATCATAGTAATTAGGTCTGTGTGTACTCTACATGCACAGATAGACACATGTATGGATGAGACACCATTAAAAACCCACAGGAAATAGATCTTACCCACACATAACTTAAAAAAAAAAAACAGAATTGAAGATAGACCACTACTTTTGTGCTGATGTTTTGTTTTGTTTCTAAAACTGTGCTATGGGATATCAATTCTTCAATAATATCACTTCTGGAGGCATGTTCCAAACAGCCCTCTACTCTCTATAATTTTATATAGACAAAGCTACATTGTAGTTCACACTGTAGGATTGAAAGTTGTGGGAGCCCATTTTCAGGTTCCTTGTGGCTTTACCCAGCAGTTCTGCATAGAGAGGATGATTTGGACCACGGGCCTGAGTGGAGGTGTCTGAGATGGTCTGCATATGGCTTTGCTGGGGGAAGGTCTTTTGCTCTACCCCTTAGCTTTTCTATAAATACCCTGGGGCAGAGACAGTC
>LZPO01045283.1:29359-39846 GCA_001675575.1 Neotoma lepida | reverse complement strand
AAAAAAAAAAAACCCTTTGGAGTGGATTCTACTACAACAGTAACCAAAACCAGATTAAGGTCGTACTCTCTAGGGGCTTTACATGCTACAAATTAATAAATGACTAAGATGCTATATAGTAATAAATGCTAAGGATAACATGTTATGGTTAAGTTTATAATAAACTTGACCAGGCTAGTGGCTGCCCAAATAGCTGGTTAAACATTACTCAGGGGAAGGATCTCAATGTTTCTGGAAGAAGCTCATATTCAACAGGGTAGACTGTGTGAATATCTGTCTTCATAGGTGCAGGTAAATGTGCAGCATCCAATCCACTGAGGTGCTACATAAAGCAACAAGGCATAGGAGGTGCACCGTTGTTTCCTTGAGCCAGGATACCCATTTTCTGTTCTTGGAAACAAGAGCTCTCGATCTTGGGCCTCCAGTCTCTAAGAATCCCAGTACCCACAACCCTTTAGTTCTCAGGACTTGTGATTTGGGGTAGGGTTGAGAGTGACACCATTAGCTCTCACGGTCTGAAGGCTTTGGACTCAGACTGAAGCACACTGCCAGCTTCCCTGCTTCTTCAGATAGCATATGGGAGATGGCAGAACATCTAGATGTTCACCACTACGAGTTCACCACTACCACTACGATAATAACTTTCCTCATATAGATGTGTATATATGCACACTTAGGTTAATATTCTCGAAATAGAGTAATGGAGAAAGATGGAGACATCTCCAGAATCCTAATTCAGAACAATTAAGCATCGTAGTACAAGAGAGAAAGATGAATGTTACTTTCTATAAAATAGTTATAAATCTCTCTTTCAGAACACCATTTGGCTGGAGACCTGATGAAGCTAAAGGAGAGAAACAGCAGCAAATGTGGAGAGGGCAAGGGCAGCCCAGTGCCGGGATCACCTGCTGCACCTGCACACTAATGCACCATGCTTTCCTCACAGAATGATTTCACACCTCCTCTCTTGTCAACACTCCAATGCCTCCTTGCTTTTCTTACTCTCCACCACTAGCCTTATTTTCTACTTCCCAGAGGAAATAAACCAGTCAGAAAAGACTTCCGCTCTAGAGTCCTATCAACTAACTTTCTTGCACCCTTTTCACATGCCATGACTCATTATGGATGGATTCTCGGACCAAGAGGCTACACTCACCCTCTGTGCACAAGAGCTCTCTTTCTCCTATTCAAAGAGCAGGTCCAACAATTCTCCCTCATCTTAGTTATGTATCAAATTTCCCCTCTACAACTAGATTGGTCTTGTTAATACAAATATGTAACTAATTTTTTCAAGTTAAAAGAATCTCTCAANCCTCTATTAACTTTGCTGATGTTTTTATATCTTTTATTAAAAAATTAACTCATGTTATAATTAGTCTTAATTTTAATGTTTCTTCTTTTATTCTTTCCCAAGCACATTTCAACCAAGCTTTGACTATATAATTCTATGCAAACAGCTTTTGTTAAGGCCCCCAGTGACAACCATCTTGTTAAACTAGTGGCCAGATCATTTTAACTGAACCATTACCCACAGCCCACTCCATACATATTCTGAAACACATTCTCAGCTACACTCTGGGGCATCAAAATCTCTTGGTGTTCCTCCAAGGCAAAATGGTTATCCCTTGGCCTTCTTTGTGGATCTCTGAATATTACAATATTCTACAACTTGATATAGCTTGGTGACATTTTTTGCCTCCATTCTTACCTTTTCCCCCAGTTAAACATGAAATTGTCCTTGATGCTGAGCTCTTCCCAATGAATATTTATGATTTGGACAGGAACACAATCTAAACATGCAATACGGACTCTTTGTGAGTTCCTTAAACATGCCCAGTCCCGCGCAATTGCTTGTATTATAAACTGTAACTCCAACACTGCAGAGACTCGGGCTTGGAGTTACCCCTGACCTTTTTGTCCCTTTCAGTTTTACTTGATCAAGTTCTGTATTTCAACTCCGTCCCACTACTTTCAACTACTTTGGGCTACACTAATAATGTCTTGCTTTATGATGGTCATCCTGTCCTCACCATGATCCTCTTACAAGCTAGATATTCTCAACCTAGTGTCCAGAATCATCAGGCCAGTGGTGGTGGTACCCATCTATAATCCTAACACTCTGAGGCAGGAGATCAAGAGTTCAAGGTTAGCCTAGGCTACACAGTAAGACCCTGTCTAGAAAGAAAGGAAAGAAAAAAACCAAACATCAGAACATGCCATTCCCTTTATCAAAATTCATTCAGTTAGTTCCTGTTTCTCTCAAATTAAACCTCCAAGTCCAAAGTTTTACATGATTGGGTTTTGGCTTTACTAGTGACATCAGAACACCCAATTCTTTATCTTTTGATCAAATACTACTTTTCTAGTGAGTCTGAACTTAACTGACTATTGAAAACAGCAAGCTCCTCCTATTCCCTACTCTGCCATTTCTTAGTCCCCTTGTTTTCTCTCCTTTGTGGCACTCACCCACATCATGTAGACTGTATTTTTACTTAGTTGTTTCTTTCTACTACAATATAACCACCATGGTAGTAATGACACCTCTGCTCTGCTTACTGCTCTATCCATGGCAGAAGACTGTTCCTGGCACATAAGAATACAATTTACATTATTGAATAGGCAATGAGCAGATTTAAATAACATTTTATTATGTAAAGACAAGATGGAGTGCAAGTGGGACAAGGTGGAGTTTAACTTTTAAGATACAGAATACATTAGTAGGAATGATTATAAGAGAAAATGTGATAATACAGAACAAGAGGAAATGTNCATAAACTACGACATAAATAGACAACAAGAGGACTGGACTGAGGTGGGAACAAAGACAGTGTCCACAAACCCAGCAGAAGTACAGGGACTATGGTGACAGGTGCAGGTGGTGGGGGGTGTCTGATAAAATTTCTGTTTCTCATTTCATCTAATTTCCTTCTGTATTAGCTGATGTGAAGAGAGACATTAGAGATATGAGATGCTAAGAAAAAAATGTGAAATGAATCAGAGGGACTGTGGCAAGGAAGATCAGAATTGTCAGACTCACTGACAGTCATTGTCATGAACTCATGTAGGAGCAGTTATCACAATGAAGATGGCTCTAGTATGTTCGGGTACATGGGCAAAAGGTGCAGAGCTGGATGCCAGTAGGACTGGTGTTTTGTGGCAAATATGGAACAGTAAGGGGGTGAACAAGACTGCTGACGTGGTCTGTAATAAAGGAATTATAACCAGAGAGTGTGGGGCCAAGGGGAGATGAGATGAGAGTGTAGGGATAAATGTAGGGTGGGCACAGTCAAAGGCACTGCAAAAACGACCAGGTCAGGAAGCTAGCCATTTCAGTGAGTTTGAAGAATTCTGGACTTGGGTGTATACCATGCATGTAGGGGGCCTACTGGTCAGATAGAATGTTGGAGAACGTAATTATGAAGGGTCTGCCTATTGGGGTAGCTGGCTGGGATGGAGGGAAGGTAAACTTGTTGGGCTAGGAGTCTGGAACGTCAAGTTAGGTTATTAGAAGGTCAAGCATGTGAACACTGAAAACAGCAGTAAGGAATCCCAACGCAGCATTGAGAAGAAAGCAATGCAAAGATGTTGACACAGTTGGGCCTGAGAGAAGGACTTGGAGGTTCTACAGTTCTAACAAGGAGGGGGAGCAGGCAGTGTAGATATATGTTAGCCTCCGAAGGAAGTAGACAATTGTGCAGAAGACAGGGGAAATGACCTGGAACAAGTGAAGGGTGTAAGAAGGATGCTTTACTCACTGCAAGGCTCCATGGCAGGAAAAGTCAGCAGCTGAAGTATGAATCAGAGGACAGGCTTCAATTGGAGCAGGACAGTGAAGGGGATACTCTGAGAGATTAGTAATCCAGGGAACTGAGATTTCACCAGAAAAATCATATTCCTCAGCAATTGTGTTAGAATACCAAGCAACTTCTATCTTTAAAATATGCTAAGGTAATATCCAGGGCTCATATTAATTTGTTGGGCTCTTTAACAGACCACAAGGTAGGCAGCTTAAACCAAGAGATACACTACCTCATATTCTCTGGAGGTTGTGGGTCTAAAATCAAGTGCAGCCATGTTTCCTCAGAACTGTGTCTAGGAACATCCTCTGTCATGCCTTCTAGATCCCAAAGACTGCTAGCAGTCCCTGGTGTTCCTCTGGCGGGTAGATGCTGCACTCTAACCTCTGCCTCCATTGTCACCAGTTCACCCTGTGTGTCTTTGTCTCTTTGTTTTATGAGGATACAAATCATACTGGATTAAGGGCCCCACCCTCTTCCAGTATGACCTTATCTGAACTAATTACATTTGCAATGGCTGATTTCAAATAAGGCTACCTTTGGGTGTGTTGGAGGCTAGGACTTCAACAAATCTTCCTGAGAGCCCATAATAGAGGTGGAGGAAAAGAATAGATAGCTTTCCTGGAATATGTTTGTCGTTTAAGTCTCTCAATTATTTGTCCAGCTCAGTAAATTGGACTTGGAACCCCTGTGTTTTATAAATTCTCATTACAAAATGTATGATAGCCCAAACAGGCAAAAGGAACGTGCACCATGGGTGTGAGCTTAAAAGTAACACAGAAGCAGCTACTGCTATGGGCTGCCGCCTTTGAACCAACGGGGAGTGCAGTGTTCTGAAGGGAAGCACAGGGCTCTGGCTCAGGGGCTCCGAGTGCTTTAGTCTCACCACTTTAAAATGTCAGACCACGAAGTTCACAAGCTCACAGTTCCGTGTGGAGGAAAGCTTGTAATAACGTGATGTTAAGCTATTCATCAGTGAGAAATGTCTTTGTTATGACATGCAGATGGAATAGAGGGTAAGGGGGGTTCTCCTTTGGGTTTTTAATCAAAATAGGGTACCACTCATTCCAGGTCTCAACCACCTAGTTGTGGCTGAAACTCTATCCGCACACTCTGTGCCTGTGTGTGAATGTATACTGTGAAGGCCAAAGGTCAACCTCAGAGTCTTTCCTAGTTGTGCTTTTTTGTTTTGAGACAGGATCTTTTTATTGACCCAAAGCTCTCTGGTTTAGCCAGGTTGGTTGGTCAGCAAGGCTTGGGATGTGCCTTCCTGGTACTGGGATTATAAGCTCTTTACATGTCTTTACATTCTGCTTTTTACATGGGTTCTGGAGCTCAGACTCAGGTCCTTGAGCTTGCCTGGCAAGCACTTTACCATTGATCCACATTCCCTACTCCCCCAATTCTTCTTGACTAAGTCACAGGAATCAAGCTTCCATATTTGGTAATGAATAAGACCTAGGTTATGCAGCTTATTATTGTGCATGCACTAGGTGCTGGGTGCTCCACCTGCCCTGTGACTCTCAGACTAGCCTACACGCTGTCCCTGCAGAGAGCTCTTGGTAAGTTTCTACTGGGATGCCAAATCTTGGTCAGAAACTACTAATGGATATTTCCAGTTCCACACAGGTAGGCACGCAACAAGTCATTTCTTCTGAAGGAATGCAAATAACTTGACCCACTGCCCATTCTGAATTGCAGGAGCCCAAAAGCACGAGGTTCATTCTGCTGAGGGAAGTGATCTGACGACTCCTCCGACCTTGGCAGAGTGGAGCCGGCATTTCAGAAGGCAAGGTGAGGCTGTGGCTTATTACTTGGAGTTAATGGCTTTCATGAAAGATGCAGAATCCAGCTGTTTGATAGTGTATCTAGCCTTTCCTCCTCCCTACACAGCTGGTAAGNAAGGAAGAACCCACTCTATTACTCTAATTGAATTCCAACTTGGGTAATTATACTATAATTAAATAATTTTTCCCCATAGTTTTAATTCACTGACAAATAGTGCTAGTCAAACGGCTTCATTTCATTCCCAGACACGCATCCCCACTACATTTCCGTGGTAAGTGGAGTGATTTATATTTGGAAGATGTGTGTGTGGAAAAACTGCACAGTTCATAAAATATTTTAGGTATCATTTATGATTACATATGCTTTGCTCAGCATGAGATAACATTAATTTCTATTATAATCTTTCATCTAATTTCTCATATGCTTAGTGCCAAAGGAAATAAGACATTTAATTAGCATTTCTTGTTTTTAGAACAACTTTTGTTGAGTTAGCCAGTGGCTTGTATCCACTTGTAGCTTTGACCTTCTCCCCCTTACAGCACATTCTGTTGTCCTTGAGAGCTGGGCTGCATTAGGAGTTCCTGTTTTCCATTTTACAAAGGGGACCGACCGTTGTGACAGTATTCCCAGGATTGGGGCGCGAGTCGGAGTAGGCACCAGCTTTGGGATCTCAGCTGCCTCAGATCTCCTAACTCAAGGTTCTTTTTCTCAAAAACCATCCAACACCGGGTCACTACTAATCACTTAGCTTTACTAAGAAAGAAAACGATGAGTAGTACATGTGTAATCCATGCCATAGGTCACTGGTTTATGATAATTAATGATTTATTCAGGAGCTGGAGACCTAATCGCTAGGACCAGATGCTGTCCCTGGATTACAAGGCTATGGGATTTTCTGAGTCTCAGGGATAATTCTCTGGGCTCACCAGGAAGGGGGCTCAAAATGTGTCACCAAGTTGTACTGAAAAATCCAGATTTCGGAGTTATTCTAGAGACTGACCTTGAAGGTTTGAAGAAGGCTTGGGAAGTGGGGGTCTTTTTTCCCTCATGGTGCCAGGATGCAAATNCAGAGCCTTGTGCATGCTAGGAAAGCCATCTACCACCACCGAGTCACATCTTAGTCCAGTAGATGGTATTTAATAACATACATCAGTAAAAGACGTGAAAGGCAATACCAAAATACTTACGAAAAGCAGCAGTAGCAACGGTGTTACAACGATGCCCTGAAAGAAATAAAAAAGACAATGATCACTCATTGGCCTAGAAAGCACACTTCTTCCCCCATTTTGTGGGAACGCTAGACATGCCAATCATCTCACTCCTGGTTCACAAAATGAGGAGAGGAAGATGGCTCTCCTACCGTCACATTAATGTCNCCTTAATGATTATTTATATAAGGTGACATTAAAGTTACAACCCAATGCTCCTTACATTCGCCTTTCCTCCATTTAAACCTAAACTCCCTTCCCCGCTGCACATGTCCGACAGGGGTAGAACCTGGCGGTTGGCAAGTCTTCTCACTCAAGGCCTTCTACTGGAGCTTGGGTAAAGTGCCCCTTTTTGAGAGAAGACAGGTGGTTTAGTCCCAGTTGGGGTCCTCTCCTGAGCAAAGACCACGTCGGCTGTGATGAATGAGATGTCGTGATTTTGTAATGTGAACTGATCTCCCCCAGGAAATGAGCTGCGATCTCCAAACTCATTTCGCTTGATTAGACCCTGTGTCTCCATGGCGGAAGGGAAGTCTTTCATCTAACTCAGCCTCACAGGACCGCCTCAGTCCCTCTGCCTCCCCCAGGCAGAAATGAGCAAAAGATTTGTTTTCTTCGATGACAGGGAACAGTTTGAGGCTGTTGTCAATGAGGCAGGATACAAGCTTTTTAGCTTTGCTTAAAAGCACACATTTGAGTTGGGAGTCAACATGACAGGTTTCACTTGAGAGCAGCAGACAAGGATGTGTCTTAGTTCTTCCTTTACTTCTCAGAGCTTTGTTGTGATTTACACAAGAAAAAGCATTTCATATTTTTAGTAATGCACTCTGTTTAAGACTTTGAAATTTCAGTCTGAATGTATGTGTGCATGTGTGACAGACAGNAAGACAGAGAGACCTAGGGCTGTCTTTTTCACCCATAAACAGTCCTTTTGGTATATAGAAGGAAGTCTTTAGTCTTTGTTGTTACTATACAGTTGTGAATATGGCATAAGAAACTTACACTATGTGAACAATAAGTGTAATGATTCTTTTAGTTTATACTCATGTGAATATCCTTATACAGACTTGTTTTGATATTGAATAATAGAATGAATATTGTTTATTGTGCAAACTTAAGCAAGTGGCAAGAGGGAGCAAGTAGTCAAAGGCTCCTACTTTTAAATCTCTTCATTACAGCATGCACTGTGCCTTATCAGTTCCATGGATTTCTATGATGCAAGTCTCACTAGCACATTTTGAAGGGCTAGATGTGCCATGCCAAAATAATTTGAATTTAGAAAGGCTACTGACAAAGACTGATGGTGGATCTCAAAGGTAGAGTGTTTGTCTTGCAGGCACGAGGCTCTGAGTTTGATTACCAGCACTTTAATAATAATAAAGAAAGAAGGCTACTAGACTTCACTCTTACAGTTACAATTAATTTGTGTTTGTATGTACACGTGCACACACACAAGGCATGTGTGAAGGTCAGAGGACAACTTACAGAAGCCCATTCTCTCCTTCCACCATGCAGGTCCTAAGGATCAAATTCAGGCCATCAAGCTTTGGCAGCAAGTAACTTTACCTGTTAAGCTATTTCACAGGCCTGAAAAGCTACTTCTGTCTTTAGTGATTTGGAATATATTTAGAATTTGGGTGGAATTCCAAGCTTTACAAAGTAATATAAAAGCGAAAATTATCTGGCTGTTGAGCCTCTCAACTTCATAACAAGTTTTAGAAACACTTATTAAACATCCACTTAAACGCCAGCTCTGTGCTCCTTCATGGCCGACTGAGGGTGAATCCAACATGGCTCCTATAGTTCAAAAGCTAATAGCCTAGTAGGGCATGTTGGTCTAGGGACAAGTTCAATACAGAGTGAGCTGCAAAGCTAAATATTCTGATGTAAGAGATGCAGTGTGAAAGAGGGTGATTATTTACCTCTGGGAGGTTTCGTGGTGGAAGAGATACTGAGGTTGGAGAATGAATGGAAAGTGATCTGGTAGGAGAAATGGCTAGCCCAGGAAGGGGCTGGCACCCTACAGCCATGAGAAGTTGAGCAAGCAGAGACCAGTTCAGCAAGGCCTCTGAGGCCTGCTAGCCTATGGGTAACAGCAAGCTGCCCGGTTATAATGAGTTAATAGTTTAGTATGTGAATGTGAATTTGAATTGCCTTATAACCTAACTAGTTCTTATCTCTGTCCATTAATTCACCTAAACGCAAACAAGATACAACAGAAACTTGCATTATGTTAATCATGTTTTGTCACCAGCACTAGTAGCACTGCTGAGAAACAACCATGACATCTGTGATGGGCTAAGACATTTCTATATAGGAGAAAGGTTGAGCACTGTCACTCTGGTGACATTTGTCTTGTACTAGAGTTGATGTCACGCTGGCTATCACATAGTGTCTGGGGCCCATTGTTCCTCCTGATGGCCATTTCATTTTTCTTTATAATAACCAGATGCCAATGGGATTAGTAAGAACAAAAGTTCTCTCAATGCTGTTTTGCTTCAGCACATTCATGTATGTTTTAAAACATGACCCTTCCCTACTGAAGGGGTTGAGTTACATCGTAGCTCTCTTCTCTACATGGGGAAAGAAGAGTTCTGAAAAGCCAAGCAACCCAACACAAGGTCACATAGCAAAGATGGCAGAAGTTAAGTATGAGCCAGCAACATCCAATTCTAAATTCACTGGTCACTTGAAAGCAGATCTCAACCACCAGCATTACTTTCTGCAGCATTCTACCCGTAACACATGTGTAGCAGTTGCCGTATAACCTTTGGCCCTAGTTGATAAGTGCCTCTCAGAGATGATCTCATTCTGGGAAGCAGAACATGGGTATCTGCAGGCTTCTCTGTATAGAAACTTCAAATATACAGGAACCTATACGATAATTTCTTTGCTGTTCTACCAAGGACTAACAACATTTAGTCCTGAGATACTAAAAATTTGCTGGATAGGATGTACTTTATAATTCTGATTTGAATATTCCTCATTATTTTTCAATAAGGGTGGTTCAAGTTCACTAACTATGACTAGATTATTAGGCAACGCTGAACCCTTTCTTCAGTTATATTAGGTACTGAGTCATCCCCAATGCCATCGGCTGTGATATGAGTACCTGACAGCACTTGCTCTTCCCAATCAATGGACCTGACTAAAGGTCCAATAGGAGAGGAAACTTTTTCTTTTCTTTTCTTTCTTTCTTTTTTTTTTTTTTTTTGGTTATTCAAGACAGGGTTTCTTAGTATGACAGACCTGGCTGTCTGGAACTTGCTTTGTAGCCCAGGCTNGCCTCGAACTCACAGAGATTTGCCTGCCTCTGCCTCCTGACTGCTAGAATTAAAGGTGTGTGCCACTATGCCAAGGCGGAAAACACTGTCTTAAACTAACCCCAAACCATCAACATTGTTGTCTGTCATCCAGAGGAAGACCTACCTTTCTTCCTTGCCAGGACCTTTTAACTGACTCATGCCTGGTGTAATGAGACTCCTGGCCGCTTTAGCTCTTTCCTCTCCTGATACTTTAGTAGTAATGCTGCTGTTAGCATTAAGTCTCCCCTAGTGTCAAAGCCCTTGGTTCCTACTACTCTTCCTCCTAAACCAGTTTTGAACCTTCTTCTAAATGTACCCTTACCAAGATGCATTCACAGATGGACAGACTGCGCAACAGAAATGTCCTGATCCGTGGAAGTGAGACAGAA
>LZPO01045283.1:0-12618 GCA_001675575.1 Neotoma lepida | reverse complement strand
AGAGAGAGAGAGAGAGAGAATGTGGGTGCTATTACTAAAATGTCAGTGAACTCAAAAGCTGAAGGAGCATAAGTCAGGATAATAAAGTTAGCATGGTAAGCCTGACCAAGGCTTTCAGTGCTGGTGTGCGCTTTGTTCTCTGAAGAATATTTATAACTACAGTAAACTTACTCCTCCTGGAATTTTTGTTAGCAAGGGGTTATTTCTATTCAGAAATAGAAAATTCAAAGACCTAGCCCCCACCCCCCACCCTGTATGGTAATCTACACTGCTGTGTGCTGGTGCCGTCTGCAGGGCCCCAGATCATCAATTATGTATAGCAATGTACAGTTACAGCAGTAGCCAGTGTCATGGGCCTGTCAGGGCTTTCTTAAGAGGAACAAAACCATCTGATTGTGTCCACTCTTAGAAAATCCAGCATAGGTGAAAATGAAGACGATCCATGGGAAAACATGGGTAATTTTCAATACACAGATTGACTTTTTGTAAGGAATGAATTTAAAAGCACACTTGAAGCCAGAAACATAATGAGGGGTGAAAGCCTTGGAAAAAGACACAAGAAAAGGTCCCATACTAGCTCATCAAAGCCACATACTTTAGAATACAAATTCATTTTTCATATATTTGAGGGAAAATAACAAATAGGGGTCACTAGGCTCCAACCTCTCTGAACCAAATCCAATGAGTTCTGCATTTCCAACAAGGTAGTCATGTTATTTCAAATAAAATGNTTTGCAGTCACCCAGCTGATGGCTACTGAGGTGTGTATTTCATTCTCCATGAATGAAGCATGTTTACAAACTGACCTGGGAACTTGAGGACCATGCAGATGAACGTGAGGAAAATGCAATCTCAGCTATCTTATGAATTCAACCCTTATGTCAAACACAGGGGAAGCTTTCACTGGGATTTCAATACATTTATTTCTTTCTATACATTGCTGCAGAAATTCAGTTACTCTCTCTTCCTCTCATGGGTAGCTGCAGCAGCAGCTGGAGCGCTGTGTATTTAAATGTGCGAAGGAACTCTGGCTCCCTCTCACCACCTNCATAAATGCTTGAGAAATTTGGAAAAATGATTTTCTTGGAGTGAAATAAGTTTACTCACTTTCCGGCAAGGTATTTGACACGTTTTTAAACACCTATGAGTCATGTTTTCAAGAAACAGACAGAAAACTAAAGTGTATAAAAATACCATTTAAATTTTCTGGAGCCTCACATTTTAAATGTATATCCTCAGTCTTCACCATTTTCTGGGTAGAAGTTTAAACACCTAATTTTTATATGATGATTTGGCTACCATGTAAATATAGGGAGGTAGGTAGTGATGTAATCAAATTACATGGCCTCAGCAGTCACAGTCTGTCAGCATGGTACAGACTAGACCGCACGCTATACCACTTACTCACATTCTCTAAAGCCGAAAGCATGTTTAAAACCAGCACCAAGATGTTCCAAATGCCCAGAACAGATGAGAACCAAATTCATTCCCTAATTTTTTTAAATTTAAAGTGGTCATAATTTGCTGATCATTTATATAAAGTATAATTTAGCAAAGCAGACTTCCACAAGTGCAGAAATGCTTGATTTTTCTCAGCTCTGATTTTTTAACAAATGATTCATGCCACTTTGTGCATGAAAAATTCCTACATATTTTACCTCCTGACAGCTGTGGCACACTGAGCTGAGTGCTCCTTGCTAGCCTAATGCTTTAGAAAACGTTTACAAAGCTACAGTCTAACACAGTACCTCCTAGACTTACCGAGGTCCACACTGTAGCTTACACGCACACTTAGTTAAACATTTTATGAACTTGGAAACTGCCTGGAGACCATTTTGAAAATCTTTTGACTATGAACTTTTAAGTTCATATTTCATTAAAATTTGAAATGGGAAGAAAATTTTCAGTTACCCAAGTACCCTGTGAAAGGTACTTTACATAAGCTACTTCAGTCTTCAAAAACATATTGGTAGCCATTACTCCAAATTGTGAACAGCCTGCCAGGAAGGGCACGGCCACCATGCGTCCTTCCACGTANTCCATCACTTAGCACTTGACCTACTCAAGGCACACTGGAGAGGATTCTGGGATACCATGGGCCTCCATTTACTTGACTCTCCCCTACTTTATTTCCTGAGGGCCTTATCTGTAACAGACCCTCCCACCCCAACCTTCTTCCTCTACCAACTTGCATCATTCTAATCATTTGACTTTTGCCTATAAAGACGGGCACCATTTGACACTGTATTGAGTTACTTATCAGCTTCCCCCAGGATCCTAGTATCAAACCACTGTGTTCTCTTTGTCTCCAATAGTGCCCAGTTGTTTAANGNACACCTCCAGTGGGTTTTGCCCTTTCCTATTTGACCACAGCTGGCTTACTTTCACCACTCAGAGAAGAGGAATGAGGGCTCTCAGGCAGAGACAAAGGAGAACTGGACTAACCCTAACCCTGCACTTAGCCTCCTTCTGAGTGATNAACACACCACAGGGATGTGAGTGAGAGCGCACATGTCTGGATGTATAGAGTTTTTATCCTCTTCATCAGCAAAAATGTAAATCAGATGCTACACATGTGGAAATGAACTCAGGAGGGACTTTCAGTTCCAGAATTCCCAACAGTCTTCTGGCACAGGAACAAATGTAGAATTATGTGAGCCACCTGACACAGGTGCTGGGAACCAAACTTGTCCTCTCAGATCACAGCCTGAGCAGCCTCTCCAGCCTCACTGAAATATTATGTGAGGAGGCTGAGGAGTCACAGCTTCCACTATTTCCTCCCTGCAACAATGAACTGTCCTATACCCTCAAACTATGTGCCAACATAAGCCTTTCTTCCCTTGAAGTAGCTTTTTTTCCACAGCAACTTCAATGTCAGTGACAAGGAAGTTAATACATGCATTGCCTAGCTATAAATAAAGATTTACAGCAGCCTCTTGAAGAGAGCNGTCATTGGGCCAGAGATAACCAACCCCCTCTCGAGGTGATTCCCAAGGGAGAAGCATCTCAGGAGAGCATGGAGAACGTGTCCTCTGTAACTCAGAGGGCATCAGGAGCCTGCCCCCCCCCCAGAGGCTTGGAGGGAAGAGGCTGCGGACAGAGAGGCTACAATAGGAACAAGCGTGAGCTACTCCAGCCCAGCAAAGGTGTACTAGCTTTCCCATGAGCCAAGTAGCACAGAGAGCAGAGCTGGGCTCAGGTCTCTGACCAGGCCTCCACTGGCGGAGTTAAACCTCAAGGAGCCAAAGCTGTTGGATTTCTTTAAGAATCACTGCCCAAGCCCACAGTTGGAGTTCAATGCTCCTAGTGGCGCTGATCCCTGCAGCACTCCCACAGGCATCCACCAGAGCAGTGGTTCTCAACCTTCCTCATGCTGCGACCCTTTAATAGGTTCCTCATGTTGTGGTGACCCCCNAACTACAAAATTACTTCATTGCTACTTCCTAACTGTAATTTTGCTAGTGTTATGAATTGTAATGTAAATATCTGATATGTGGGATATCCAATGTTATTCCTCTGGGGGTCTTAACCCACAGGTTGAGAACCACTGCACTAGCGAGTCGGTTCAGGAGGTGTGATGAGGACATCAAGGCCAGAAAGCAGCTGAATACCAGACCGTGCCCATTCTCCTCCTACCCATCCTTCTCCTATGTGGCTAGTCCCACGGGGACAAAGACTGGCTCAAGAAAGGGAGAAGAAGGGAAGCAAGGACAAGTGGATGTGGGAGGGGAAGAGGGGATGTTTTCAGTTAGGTAAGAGACTGGAGCAACACTAGAATGAACCAGCATTTTGTTTCTTGCATATACAATCATCTAAAGCTTTACATATGTATCATTTATCATATATCATATGGACTTCTACTTAGCCAATAACCACCACTCAGATCCAAACATACCAGTAGCCCAGAACATCCTAGTGTTCCAGAAGGATTTTTGGTACTCCTTTCCAGTCATCAACCCCCCATGCCAAGGACATCTGACTTTTAGCCCCACAGCAAACTGCTCTAATCTTGAAAATCATACACACAAAATCACACCTATGAACCCTTCTGTGTCTGTTTCCGCTTCTTGGTACTACATATGAGTAACAACTGTGGCTTTGTGAGAGGCAAGTAGCTCACTTTTTCTTCAATTTCTATTGTGTGACTACACTATTTATTTATTCCTCTACTAATCATGAACATGAGGTTTTCCACTTCAGCTTATTAAAAAAAAGTTGCTATAAATATTTCCGTCTCTTGGTGGATATACACATCCACTGTAACGGGCATACATCTCAGAGTGGAATTGCTAGGCCCTAAAGTAGCCATACACTTAGCACAGGCAGACCTGACAGATGAGTATCCAAAGTACCTGAACTGTTTCACACTCATTTTCACCAGCAGTGCCTGGGAAGTCTACTTGCTGTACACCTACACCAATATCTGCTATCATCGCTNGTACTCAGGTATGTTCTGACAGAACGGTGTCTCACTGCAGCTTTCCTGCTCATTTTCCTGATTAATTACGATAACAAATCTCTTTTCATATGTTTATTGAATATTTGGATCTTTTGTGGGTATATTTGAATCCTTGACTGTTTTTAAGTAGGTCATCTAGTTTTTATTGATTTGTATGGAGTGGTTCTATTGCTTGGGTACAAATTTTTTGGTGATAACTGAAAAGGAATGTGTGTACTCTAGAAGTCTTCCAGAGTACCGGGGCTTGGGAAATAGATATTTTAATTTTCATAAGATGGAGTTGATCAGCCTTTTCACACACAGCTATGTTTTAGGACTTAAGATGCTCGTCTGTGTTTTCAAGTGGACTGGATATTTTAATCCGGGAGAATGACTGGAGAACTGTAAGTCCATTTTGAAATTTTATTCAAAAAGGAGTATTTGAATTTATGAAGCAAATGTGCAGGGATGCTAAGGAAGGACGGGGATACTGCCTTCTACTCACACCCAACTGGCTCCTTCAATAAATCAGCCAACTTCAATGGACTGCAAAGATTCACCTGCCAAGTAAGTTTATCATGTCTTTTCTTTTTTTAATGAACAATCCTCCTCATGAGTATGAGACACCTGATTTATTAGGCAAGTTTATTATGATATGACATGGCTGTGTGGAAACGGAAGCCTTCCCATTACAGAATGTATGTTCAGTGCCCTAGGGCAGTCTACACAAAGATGTATTTCTCTTATAATTAGATTTTCTTAGGCATGGTATTTGCCATTGGAGTTGGTGTGTCTTTGTGAAGAAAATACTGGTCAGGAAGTTGGAAGGATCTGCAGCCCTCTGACTGACTACCTAGCAATAGTTGGAAGGATCTGCAGCCCTCTGACTACCTAGCAAGAGCTTGTTCATGTTCACAGCACCAAGTTCCCAGGACTGAGCCACAAGGTTTGATTTGGATTTTGAATCTATTTTTCTCTATCTACCAAATGCCCCAAACTAAAACCCAGGAGCCATCTTTGACCCCTCCCCCTAGCTACTTCTAATAATCCACCAAGCATTTCTCTAGGATTACTTTGACAGNTACATTTGCTCTTCATTCCTGCTGCCACTGCCTTCCTTACGGTATTATTATTTCTTTTCTTCAATCTCTGCATCAGCCTGGTCTTCATTCCTCCAGCCCACCTACGATACGTGTTCAGAATCTCACTCTAGCATTTATACATCAGTTATGACCTCAGTAAATGATCCATGCCCATGACTTCGGTATCCTCCTCTATAAGATGAAGACAACAGTCATACCTACTTCAGAAAATTGGTGTCAGGATTAGATAAACAGCATAAAGTATTAGAGTGATGCCACGATAGTCCCAGTGTGAGCACGTGACATGCCAAGGTTCCTGTCAAAACTATTCTATCGCCCTTGCACCGAAACCATCATTCTCTGAACAACTTGGAAACAAATACATTTGTTATCTGTTTATATTGCTCCGTAGTGCTGGGGTATAATTACACCTTACGTAGTGTTGATCCATAAAAATATTAATTGGTACATTTCTAAAAAAGAGCCTATGACCAATGGAAGTTGTTGTGTCCCCCACCCCCACCCCAAGGCTGATAAAGTATTTTCTGTTTATCTCCAACAAAGTAAAAATGTGTTTGGGACATAAATGNAGTCTATGTGGACCGCTTCAGAAGAGTTTTGATAGACTCAGTTAAAAGTGGGGTATGTTGTGGAATATTAGTTGGAGATGTGTTACATTTGCTTATGCTGTGGAACATTTGTTTAATGATGTAAAGATGTGTTGCATTCTTTTATGTTGCATTTGTTTAACTCTGTGAAGCTGTGTTACTTGTCTGTCTAAAACACCTGGTGGTCTAAAAAAGAGCTAAGCAGCCAATAACAAGGCAAGAAAAGGCTAGGCGGGGCTGCCAGGCAGAGAGGACAAATAGGAGGAGGAAAGGAGCAGTGAGAAGAGGAGGAGGGGAGGACACAGGGGCCAGGCACACGGCCACACGGCCACCCAGCCACCCAGCCACCCAGCCACACAGCCACACAGCCAGCCACGGAGTAAGAAGGAAAGAAAGGTATAGAGAGTAAAGAAAGGTAAAAGCCCAGAGGCAAAAGGTAGACAAGACAGTTTAAGGAAAGCTGGTTAGAAACAAGCCAAGCTAAGTCCAGGCATTCATAAGTAAGAATAAGTCTCTGTGTATTTATTTGGGAGCTGGGTGGCGGGCCCCTCAGACGGTAAAGAGTAAAAGAAACCAACTTATTTTGATAGACTCAAACTGGGGTGTACAAATCAAAGGCAACAAAATGGCTGGTTTGCTTTTCTTAGTTCCCAGCAAGTGCACAGTTTAAGGAAAACAATCACCACCAATACAGCATGGAAGCCTCTTCCTTTGCTTTCATAACTCTGACAGTATCCAGTGAGGCAGAACAGGCAGAAACACAATGGCCAACCTGGATACCAACCTAAGTCAGGAGAAGTCCATGAACTGACCAAAATGTCAAAGGAATCTGTAATTCTAACTCCAGTCATGGTATGTAAAGGCCACACTATTACGGCTGAAGATTCGGCAACATATGGCACACAATCTAGAAATACTGTTGATTAATGATATCTTTCTTAGTCCTAGAATAAAAAAAACAAAGCTAAATGCTATCTTATATAAATATTGAGAACAATCAGTAATATCCCAGACTCTGAATATTTCTTTTTCTCTTGAATGTTTTGGAAAAGTGTATCCTTATGTAGCTCAGGCTGCCCTGAATTCATTATGTAGCCCATGCTAGACTTGAAAGTATGGCAATCTCTGCCTCACCTGCTCAAGGTGCTAGGATTAGAGGTCTGAGCTACCTGCCTTTGAATTTGAACTTTTAACTTTCACTTGGACACTTAACTTTGTGAGACATGGTAAAAGTCACTATGTAAATTAAGAATCAAAATGTACATGTCAAAATATTATTTTAGGAATAGTGCCTAAATTCACGAGTTATATTTGAGACTTAAAGAACAGCTACCAGAAGTTTTGGTGTGAATATCTGAATTTGGGCTAGAAGTTTAATAAATTAGAACTGTCTTACCATTAATGAATAGAACTTCAACCATTACACTTAATGGCAAGGAAAGAACGGTGGTCACTACCTTATCGGTGTCTGCCAGTCCTGCCCAGGCTATAGGGTGTGTGTGTGGGTGTGTGGGTGTAAGAGAGAGTGAGTGTGACTGTGTGTATGAAAGTGTATGTGTGAGTGCAAAAGACAGTGAGTGGTGTGTGTTGATTTACCCCACTGGAACAATGTACCAGGTATTTGAACCCTGGAGCCAACCAGGTTGATTCTGAGCTGAGTTCACTCTGCACTGGCCATGAGAGTGAGAGCATGGGCAGGTTGCTTAGCTGCCTCTGCCCTTTGCAGCAGAAGCTGGGTAACACTGTGCAGCACTCCTGGTAGTACACCTTATGAGACTGAGAGTTCATGGCCAGCCTTGGGTAGGAAAAATAAAGATGATCACCCCACCTCGCCCTTTTTTAAAAAGATGGATAATACAGGTTTACATTTCTTGTTCCAAAATCTTGGTACCAAATGAGCTTCAAATCTGTCAGACTTTGAAAAGGATGCAGGGTAAATAACTGTGCCTGGGTGCTCTGTGGAAGCACTCCGTGATTCAGCACAGCAAAACAGATCTGTTCATTTCATGAAATAAATACAGGACAAAAGCCATCTCATGTCATCCCAGGTCAGACGGTGGCCGGACACAAACATGGCTGGTTTTGCTCTTGGTTTCCAGAAATCTGCAACTTCCAAATGTGGAAAAGAAGGGGTCCCTGCTGTACGTGTCTGCTATGAGCCCTCGTGTGCAGAGTTCCCAGCACTGTAAACCGCACTTCACTGCCACTGTTGTCATGGTTAACAACACTGATTCTGGAGCAGGGGAAAACAGGCTGAATCGTCGCAAGTGACAGCTGCTGTCTGATGGGATTCTAAGTAACTTTTACCTCAAAGTCTACACTTTTCTGTATTTTACAACTCTATATAACAGGATTTTTATGATAAAAACAAAAAAATGGGCTACCTTTTAAATAAGACAGCCTTGAAAAGAAAATACTTTGCTTTCATTTGGAATAACCTGTATTCTTAATTCACTATATTCCCATGGAATTTTCTAAGTGTTGCCTTCTCCTTTGTGACACAAATATTCTTCTAAATTTCCAATGTTAAAAATGTTCTCTTACTGGGCAACTGTTACACATTTTATAAAACTCAAATTCAGGTTTTATATAATTCTGGTCCAGACTTTTTCCTACTCTGCCCTACTCAAAAGCAACGCACATTTTGCTCCTCATGATTTAGCTCACCTGTAAACGTGGCCTCAATCTTGAGTTCTTGGGAGAGCACATTTATACAGCTGTAAGCTGTTAGTTACTGTAGCAGGAGGCTACCAAGACAAATGCTGGAACGTTTACTGTAATTCTTTTAATTCACAGTTTTGTTCCCATGAAAGGGTATTTTAAAATGGTAACAAAACTCAAGATGAAAAACAACAAAACACAACGAAGCAAACAACCACTCTGCTGCTTTCCATCACTGTCTACACAGTGCCGGCAAACCGGACACTGGACGTACCCAACACAACAGCCACTGCTGAATGCAGCTATTCAACATTGAGAAGTGGCTACTGCAATGAAGAAACCAAATTCTCAATTTTATTTGATTTTTAAATTAATTTAAATTTAAATTTAATTAGCCACATGTGGCTACTTACTCATAGATTAGATAGCACAGGTCCACAAAGGCCAATTGTCTGTGAAGTGCTTCTCAGTGGGGACATGGGACACTAGTTCTATTTTAAGACTATTTGTAATGTTTTCCATTACAAATGTAATAAAATTTGAGGGTTTTTCTCCAGCCTTCCTTGAAAAAGAACATTTAAAATACAAAGGATTCAGAGCCTCTGTAAATGGAAGGCTCTGCCCACTGTTCTGTTCTGAGGTGGTCGACTATGGAAGTCAGGGTTTTAGCACACATTCTTCTCTTTGCTCACGGGCTCCTGAGGCTCATCTCTCATCCACCTTACAAATTATGTCTGATAAATATCCACAAAGTGGCTTCAGGTAGTCAAGCATTAAAAAATGAAAACAATAACAAAACTGCATAACCATTAATATACGAAATATCAAAGAACTACTGTACATGACAAAAATAACCTAAAAGCCTATCACAGTAACACACACACTCACTCATAAATCATTTTTAATTCCACTTCAGTCTACTGCCCTTCATGCTCAGGACTTTAGTCAGGTTTTGGAAAGATCCAGAAAGCTGTGTTTTGGTATTTGTTACACCATAGCTCACAATTAACACGGCCAGACTCCTTTCTAATCAATTATTCGTTGAGATGTCCAGCATTTCTTTGGAGGCCTTTAGACATCAGAATGGTTTAAGAGATGACAAATGTGTACTTTTCAGAATAAAAGGACTTTAAGCAGGTTTTAAAACTAAATGAGAACAAGGGGAAGAGACGAGAAACTGACCCTTTTAGTCACAGCAGAGCTTCCAGCGAGCTGCAGGCAGCACACAGCGTGGGAATACGTGTCTCCAAAAAGTGCCCAAGTGTTGACAGCTGAGGAGGAGTTTGAAAGCTTAGAGGTACAAATGCTCTGTCAGTAGTGCTGTGACAACGTCCCTTAGTCAGGGCTGCTGAAAATCTCCAAAGCTGCTGGCAATCACTCAGGTGAAATTAATCCACCCAGTCTTTGACACTGAATTAGCAAGTTACTCTTTTTACAAAAATAGTAATCCTGCACCGCAGGGACCATGTGAAGAAAACTAAGGACCTTTCTGTCCAGCCTTGAGGACAAGAGTAAGCCTTAGCGACACTGCTTTCCCTTCTTTCTGAAGAACATCAGAACACTAAATTGATTGTATATACTATAATTTTAAGAAGTGTATATCCAATTTATGTTGTTTGAGAGTTTGCCCAAAGGTACTAANATTCACACATTCAGTCACGTACAGAAGTCACGACCCTGCACACAGTATTGACTCTTGCTGGACAATCTCAAAGGTCTTGCTAGGCAGCTCAGCTTTAAGCCAATCGAGGTGTTATTTCAAAGGAAACTGTGTAGATTATCTTCTTTCGCTTTTGAGTACCTGCAGCACCTCTCAGGGGCTGCCACTTACTAGTCAGCCTCCTGAATACTCATTTCTCATCTTTTGTATCACAGAAAGAGAAAGCCAGCCCCTGTGGATGGAACTGTCTCTCACACACGCTCCACATCAGGGACGCAGACACCTGGGTCTAAAGCGTCCTGCCACTTAGTGCTCTCTGTGAAAACTGAGCAAGTCATCTCATTTCTTTGAGCTTGTTTCCTCGGTATCACAGGAAAACAGTTCTACCCTTCAGTGTTAGCATTTGTGTATGCTAATTACACAGTACAGCACTTTGGTTAACATTATTATTATTATGGGTCTCTTTGGACAGGCATTTTCACTTTTAAACATCTGCAATCAAGGCAAATGCAGAGAATAGATAAAACAAGATTATCTTCAATGTCTTTTTTTAAGACATAAATGTATGTGTGGTGTGTATATACGAGTTCACACGTGTGTGGGTGTATATGTGAGGATGTGCAAACTTGTGGAGGCCACAGGTTATTGGTGACTTCCTTGACTGCTTGCCACTTTATCTCCTTCAGGCAGGGTATCTTGTGGAACCCAGAGCTCACTGATTCTGCTAGTCTATCTAGCCAGCCCATCCTTGGAATCCCCTGTACCTGCCTCTCGAACCCTGGGGGTTACTGCTAGGCTTTTATGGGGGTGCTAGGGATCTGGACTCCAGTCCTCATGCCTGTGTAGCAAGTCTTTATCCACCGAGCCACCTCCCCAGACCTTCATTGAATATGTCTTTACTGGCAATACTGCAGGTCAATTCTCCTGTCAGAATGATGTCTCCATGAACTTCCACCTTGAGGTTCCTATACTATAACGGCTATACAGCAGACAAAGGAGGCTTACTCCTGAGGCTTGATTACGGATAGAACATAAAATGAATAACATAAGAGGCATATTATCTCTGATGTTACAGTGAGTGATTTATTCCATAGACTTGCTCAGGAGCCCTAATATGAACCTATCTCACAGCAATCAATCACATTCAGTTTTCACTTTCAAATCTTTATGAAACAGCCAACGATACTGCTAAGCATACAGCATAATTGTACAGACTGCTGATGTGGGATGTGGTCAAGCTGCACCCATGATGGGTCCCAAAAGCCACATCAGTAGCATCAAGTCTGAAAATGAAACTAGACTGGAACTCTGAAGAGAAGGTTAGCCAACCCAATTTAACCAAGACAAAGGCCCTAAAAATAATTTGCAAAACAATTTCTTTCATGTGTTTAATAAATATGTGTCAGAATAAACAAAAATCACAGAAACTGAAAGTTTAAAAAAATCAATTAAAATAAAGTCACAGGGCATGGTAGAAAATTATTTCTGGCAGTTATTTGATATAATGTGGTTAGTATTTCTCCTCAGTCAAATTAACACAGTTTGCCACTGTAGATTTACAGTCACAACCGCATGTTCCCAAGAGGCCTGTTCTAAGAACCAGAGTAAGGAAGTTCTTTAAGGCTCAGAGCAGCTTGGCCATTCTCTTCTGTACACAATAACAAGGAAACCATGCAATGATTCACATCTGGCCACCATTCCCTCCTCAATTTTTCCTTCAAAGTCCTTGGTTCAAAATCAGACAAATGTTGCATTTATGCCGACAGCTATGCTATCTTTCTTACCGGTCTACCCACTCCTATCATGTGCTCTCTGCCACATTGCTGACTGAAAAAAGCTCAGACAAGGTGCTGTCGGCTTGTGTTTCTAAAGTCCCCCCACCCCCTACAGGATGGCCTGGCACTTGAGGGCTGGTGAGAACAGTCAGTGTTTTCCTTTCAACTGCCAGGCACAACAGAAGGACCACAGAATTCTCAAGTGTGTGAAAGCAGTCTCAGAGTTCAACCTTTCTCACCCCCATCTTCCTTCACAGAGCTCTGGGTACTTTCCTTGGAAGAAAACTCNGTTTTATAAAAACAAAAAAATTATTTTAAACTACTCTTGGTATTCTTCACACTTCCGGCTCGCTCCTAAAGTTCCCTGCTGTGGTTTGCAGATGGAGTGTCCCCA
>LZPO01045282.1:21933-33874 GCA_001675575.1 Neotoma lepida | reverse complement strand
TTTAAACACTACAGCAGCTCTAGCCCTTCCTGAACCAAACTTGTTTGGGTTGATTGTGTTTCTCTCACTCTTTACTTATGTATTCACACATATGTGTATGTTTGCCTAGGATTTTTGACTACATTCACAAACAAACTGGTCCTTCTGTTCTTAGGACATGCACAGTCTAATTTCCAGGCTTATTGCCTGAAACAGGTACATGGTTTGCAAAAGTAAAATNAGGAAAATACTTGCATAAACATGTGTAGGAATCAATGAAATAGTATGTTTTGATTATGATATCCCCCCTTTTTCATATAGTTAGCATTGACCTGAATCCAGGGAAATTACTGTCTGAATGAGGTGTTTTCCAAGTCAAAACAGTTGGCTTTCTAAGTTGCTAGAGACCATTTGTGTTATAGTCTGNCTGTCACTTTGTGATTATCAAAGGGCAGGATCAGACACNGACATTGTTTGGCATAGCTTTCCTTGTGAGTGTTCAATATTCAAGGAAGCTCTCTCTTATGCAGCTCAGAGTGTCTGATCTTCCAAGCTGCTAAAAGATGCCATCCCCTGCGCATTTGGCTTGAGTACATCCACGTCAGTTGAAATCTAAAAACAGTTATTTTGTTAATGTTCAGATTAGATCTTTAATTAAGCTCTCATCCCCTCCAGCACAGACAACAATGTCAAACATGTAAGCCCCAAGAGGAGCCAGACGCATTGCATGCACTCATCGCCTTCAGTACATTTTGAATAGANTTAAAAATAAAGCTCCCAAGAGAACTTGCTAAGGGCGTATTGAATATCTAACTGTAAACTTAGAAACTTCATTTAATTTGATTTCAAACTCTGTGACAGGAGTTAAAACAATAAAAATGTTTGTTTAGGTAATTTGGATTCAGAGTTTATCTTTTATCAATTAAATTTTATTTAGATATTTAAGGTCAAACATATGAAATTCTCTGGTTATTTACAGAGCCTAATGGTAAGTAAGAGAAAATGTGATTTTCTTTACCTGAGTTACAGTTGAGTAAGGCCAAGGGGGCAAAGCGCTAGGCGTACACAAGAACTGGCAGCTCACTATGTGACTTTGCATTTGTTTCTGTTTCTTTTTCCAGGATCATTTATTTATTTTGGGCCACAGCAATCTACTGGGGTGGCCAGGCTTGGAAGTCCTATCCTTACCAAATCACTTACTGCCTCTACTCCATGCCAGGTAACCAGCTCTTCTGAGCTTCTGTTGACTGTTCTGTGGTTACAGCAACTGAGCTCAGATTAAACTGATAGCAAATGGTGGGCATGTTTTCTTTGTCATGATGCTTTGAGAGGTTTACAGGAGCTGCTTCAGCATGAAATGCTCTGTCCTTCTAAAAGGCTTTGCAAGACGTTGCCTACACTATTCCCTTATAGGGCCTGCTGTAGCTTTCAGTACTTTTCATTCTTTTCACATGGGCCTAAAGTGGATGTACTTTGCCTAATTTACTACCTTTTTTTTCTCTCAAGAGTACAAATTGAGTAGAATAAAATCAGTTAAGTAAGTGCCTGTTGAGAGAGCTAAAATAGTGAGAAAGGATGCATATACACAGAAAAATATTACATTTGTTGAAATTTTATTTTCACTGAGTCAGTGAGTTTGTTAATGCTGCCAAACACACAAGAAGCAGTAAAATTTTCATTCCATTTCAGTAAAACAGAGAAGAAAGCATGTCTGGGCAGGGATCTAAATCTCCGGTTTGCCACTTGCAATTGTGGTACATGTTATTTGACAACAACTTTGGAAACAGTGTCTCTACTGAGATGATAAGCATTAGCGTGCTTCCTTCACATGGCCAAGGATGAAACTTAATTAAATAATGCCCTATATTTGGCACATAGTAAGTGTGATGGTTAATCTTCAGTCAGCTTGATAGGATTAAGAACCAACATGGAAATGTAGTTTTGGATATGTCTATGAAAGTGTTTCCAGAAAGGCTTAACAGAGGTGGGAAGACCTACCTCAATGTGGAAGGCCCCATCCCATAAGCTGGAGTTCTGAAAGAACACAAAAGTGAAAGCAACCGGAGCAGCATCTTTCTCTGTTTCCTCACTACACAAGCGATATACTCAGGTACCACACACTCCTCTGATAAGCAGCAGAGTCATATTCCCTGCAAAGAAGGAAAGGCCATTACATGGAGCCAGGAAAGCAAACCCTAAGTTAAAAAGGAGGCCCCAGGATCTGGAGCATACCAGTATCATGGGATATTCTTTAAGAAAAGCTGCCAACATGGAGTGGATCTGGCCCTAAAGAGAGGCCGTGTACAATGTGTGACATCCCTATGATGATGGATAATAACCTGAAACCATGAACCAAAATAAACCCTTTCTGAACTTGAGTTGCATTTATCATGCACTTGGGCATGGCAAGGAGAAAGGTAACTAATGCAATAGGTATTTACTAAACAGTCCTGTGGCTTTCTCTAACACCTAACTCTTACATCCAGAAGTGTCTGTTCACAGTGTTTATTTTCCATCCTTTGCAGAGGTTGAGCACGCCTCTAAGTCTCAAGATTTCAGTTCATTTTTAAGTCTTTACAGATCAGAAAATAATGAATAGATCAATGCAGAAACACACAGTAAATTCAGGCCTCTAAATACCGGAGTGTAGCCATTTACTCAGACATCCCTGATGATGAATTGCTTATCATCCAGGGGTATAAATCTAATTATGTTTTCAGTTTGCAATAGGTCTGAGTGTAAGTGCCTGGAGCTCTTAATAGGTTGTCAGTTTCCTTTTGTTTTGTTTTTTAGCTTTTGCCCCCCCCAATATCTTTGTGGGAATGAAAATGAAAGTCACTGCTTATCTCCCCTCCATTTCTACCTTATCCAAATGTCCTCAAGATGTTTCTATCTTTCCNTTATTTTAATTAAACCCTATGTGATAGAATGATATAGATTTTTTTTAGAAACCTCAGGAGTAATTCTGCACACTTTAAAAAGTATTTTACAAGCTAGCCTAGCTTTAATTCAAGGGCATACACTAAGTTATAGACACAAAAGTCATCAAGGGAATGGGATGTATTCATTTTGCCTTAATTCCATGTGTTTGGAAACAAGTATTAAGAATGCAGAACATTCTTAGGACTCACTGAGTGTCACTGAAAATCCCAGATATGTGTGTGGTGTGTGTATGTGTGTGTGTGTGTGCATGTTCTCTTTTTGAAGATGTCCTATATTTTTCATCACTATATGCTTGCTGATGACCATTAATTATTGTTAACCATTGGGATGTTAGGTTTTCATCAATTCCTGATGAGGAAACTTTTCTGTGTTTTTGGTAAAATGTGCAGCTTTGCTGTAGGTGTTTTGCAGATAGATCTCAGTGCGCACATCATTCCTGATGTTTAATGTTGACCTCAGAACTAAGGCTTTATCCCCAGTGGCTTCAGATACTGAGTTAATGGTTCCCCATTTCAAATGGAAAATGAAAGTGCTTCAAAGACCCACTCCAGACTTGCAGAAGTATTTAGTTTTCCTTTTTGTATGCATCTGCTTCAACTTTAGCCATCTTTGTGCTGCAGAGGAGTTTGGGCTACTTGACAGCACATTTTAGCCTAGAAACTAGTAGTAGACTACAAGGAGGCCATTTGTGGCCAGAGATACAAATAGTTAACGCTCTCACTCAAAGGCTTTTTCTCAGTGTATAAAATGTCCTTATTTATAAGCTTAAGGTAATATATGATACTTTCATAAAAGTTACAGAGTAAGCAACCAAACCAAATTCCTATCTTCTTAGGTAATTGGAGAATCTGGTTTATTCTCTGATTCAGAACATATTGATAATAGTTCTGTTTATGGAACAAATGTTCTTCATTATAAAATAATGCAGGAAAGCAATAAAATCACCCAAGCTGGGCACTTTGATATGATTAAAGCCTCCATCTTATGAAATTATGTGATTATTTTCCCCCTACACTGTCATATCAGGCTGATACCATCTAGGCTAGTTTTTGAAAAGACTTTAAAGGAACAAGAGCTTTCTTCTGAGCCACCTTTTCTAATAGCACATTTTAGGGTCATTTTGTATGAATTACCTTGTACTTTATATATNGTCAACACATGGCTCCAACATGCGCATTGTTCCTGCAGCTTGTCATTGTTCACAATGTGGACTTTAATTTAGAAGCTTCAAAAGTCACTTCAGCCACTAGTGGAAACTTGGCCCACTTCCCCAAAACAGGAGATAGGACAAACAGAACACATGCAGACCAGAAGCCATCATTTCTCATTGATGTTGAAATGTAGTTACTGGTTATAATTAGCTAGGAAATATGAAATATGAAGGAGATTAATGTGAGCATTAATATTTTCTGAGTTCACATTTATTGCTGCACAAAAACCACAGTGTTTTACTTTTAGGATTTTGCCATTAAATAGAGAAAGCTTGATAATATGAACCTTGAGCTTTCAGTGTTTTTAATTACTTCTCCAACTATTCTGCAATTATTTTAATGTGGCTTTGTTTGAGCATAATTCACCATGCTCTCTTTCAAAAAATACAGATGAGAAAGCCAGGACAAAGGTGGATGTGAATGAGGCTTGTCTTTTACATGAAAGTTCCAAAGGAGCAGACTCTCCATATTTGAACCTAAGTTTCTCAGCCAACACAAGGGGAGAGATACGTGCTTTAGAATTAAGGATGTCAAGAGGAAAAAAATAAAAGAGAGAAACAAAAACTTCAAAGTAGCTCTTCTCCCCCTTCACAACTCATGGCTAAAACAATGTAAACATTCTNTCTGTGGTTTAGTGTGTAGATGATCACTATGTGAGAATCACAGTTCTTGAGGCTGGAATTTAATAGCAGCAAGCTGAACACGTTTGACTTGATGACATGTGAGGTTGGTCAGGGACATCATATTAGCTACTTTTCTTAGTACTGTGACAAAGAGCTGACCAAACAACTTAAAGGAGCAAGGGACTTATTTATTTTAACTTACGGTTTCAAAGAGTTCAGCACCATGGTTACCTGAATTCATGCTCTTCAGCTAGGAGTAATGGCGGGAGTGTGGCCAAGTTGCTGAACTGACTCTCACCTGGTGGTGGACAGGAAGCAGAGAGGTAAAGAAGCCACCACCAGTGATGTAATTTCTCTGGCTAGGTTCCACCTCCTAGAGTTTGCTACTACATAGCACAAAGTGCTACTGGCTTAGAATCAAATTTCCCAAACATAAAGGGAGAATATTCTCCACATCCAAACTATAACTGATATGGATAGTGATTCAATGTCTTTGAAGGTGAGTATGATATNGTAATAGTTACAAAATTCACCCTCACTGACAATTTTGAAATTTCCACCCCAAAAAAAGATGAACATATATCAAGGAACAGTTACTAAAAAAGTGATTCTGGGGTGAGTCAGTAATGATGCTCTCACACATTTCCCCAGGGTTGCAGTGCTTAGATATTTTCTGATGGGTTCTGGGTGAGACCAGTCTGTGGAGAAAAGGTTGAGCAAGTACATAGTCATATCACTTAAAGATTTCAGTGACTAAAAGAGGTTCTGATCTACTTGTGGTGTTAAACTTCCACTTAAGCCTGTTTAGAGAATGAATACTAGGAATAAATACAATTACACCAAGACTCATATAATCACCAGGGGATAGGGAGGGGTGTGTACATGTGTAAGTTTGGAGTAATCCTCTCCAGAGTACTTATTCCTAGTTACATTGTTAGGACCTATAAATGTTTTCACCTTTTTTTCTGTTCTTATAAATAATTGCTATCCTTGTCNTTACAGATATTCTTATTCTAAATGCTAAAATACATAGCAACTGTGGCAAAAACAGAAATAAACAAGATGTACATAGTCTGATGCAAAACAAGAAAAGCAGAGGTAGTTGAGGGCAGGGAATACACCTGAGAAAGGAAAAGATGACCATGCTGAGGAGTTCTGAGATGGGGAAGTATGTTAGTTACTTTTCTGTTGCTATGATAAAATAACNTACCATGGCAACTTACAGAAAAAAAGAGTTGATTTAGGCTTCTGGTTCCAGAGCTATACGAGCCCATCATGGAGGAGAGGCAGGGCAGCAAGCAGCACTCATGGCAGCTGCATCGGGAAGCTCACATCCTTAACCACAAGCATGAAGCAGAGAGCAAACTAGAAGTGGTGTGAGGCTTTAAACTCTCAAACCCCACNCCTAGTGACACACTTCCTCCTATAAGGCCACACCTCCTAAACCTCTCCAAACAGCACCACCAACTGGCTACCAAGTGTTCACATGCCAGAGCTCATGGGGATATTTTCATTCAAAACCAACAAAGAAAGACATTGGGCAAAGGCTGTAAGAGATAGGAGGAAATAAATCGAGAACTTGAGGCAAGTTTTTGAATGAAGATAGATCAAAACTCAATGAGAAAGAAAACACAGAAATAGAGGAANTGGCTTTCAATTTTAAGTAACATACTAGTGTGTTGTTNATTGATTTAAGTAGCAGAGCCGCTAGATCTAGCTTACTGGCTTACTGGTGTCAGTCACCTGAAAAAGAGCCTTCCATCTGTACTAAATTGCATGTGTATGTGTGCTTGTATATGTTTGTTTGTGTATAAATTTTTATGCATTAAGGAAAATATATATGGGTAGTTTGTGTGCATGAATATCTCTGTACCACATGCCTGCCTGATTCTCATGGAGGCCAAAAGAAGGCATCAGATCCCCTGGAACTGGAATTGCAGATGTTTGTGAGCTGCCATGTGTATGCTTGTAATCCAACCCAGGTCCTCTGGAAGAGCAAACAATGTTCTTAACTACTGAGCCATCTTTCCATCCCCTCCCCCTGTTTGGAAACATTGTCTCATATAGACCAGCCTGACTTTGACCTCACTCTATAGTTGAGGATAACCTTGAACTCTTGATCTTCCTGCCTCTTGAGTGCTAAGATATTAGGTATTTGTTATAGTATCTAGCTTCATATCCATACTAAAATAAATACCACAATGCAATTACAGAGAATAAAATAAGTTGAATTTAAATTTCCACTCTAATTTTCAGTTAAGTAATTGTTCCATAGGAATTTTTTAAAGGCTCTCTATGTAGTGTGAGCTGGCCTCAAAATTGCTATTTCTATATCTCAGTAGCCCAAGTGCTTTGAATACAAGTATCCACCAATCTTCTGCTCTTTGGGAGCTTTTCTTATCAAATGGAGGCTTCTTGAATACAATTACTCAGTTTTGANTAGTTATATTCCATAAAAATTATACCTTAGTGAAAACTGAATGTAAAAAATCAGGTCTATATATCAATATTGTATTCCTCTGTCTATAATGGTACAATTTTAAGTACTCTGCAGCTCTGTTTAAAGTGATGTCCTACAGTGATGGGAAATTTCCTGTGGTGGGTTCAGTACTGTGATCAGTTGGTCTTTGTGGCTCTTGAGCACTTAGGATGCTGAGTATTGCTGAGACACTGAAGTTTTCTCTCTGCTGTGTTTTAATTTATGTTTAAATATCTATACCATCTCATACCTTTGTTATTACACTAGAGTTCCTNATCTTCCTCCACTCCCACTGAATAGTCTAGATTCCTAAGGACATCCAAGACATTATGTGTTATCTGATATAGATTCTTTCCTTCCCTCCTCTTTCCTTANTCTCTCTTCCTTTCTCCTGTCTCCCCTTTCTCTCTAAATGTTTACAGAAACTATACAGTCCATGTATTCCTTTTTTCTCCTTCAGTGTGTTAATGGAATACCTACTATACACAGATTGCTGTAATGGATCTGCAAGGAATTTAAGAGATGCCTCATGATTTTGAGTTTAAAGCATAGTGGTTTAACATTGAGTGTACAGAGAGCCTTGGGGTTTTCACCCTTATGAGTATCTATTTGAAATCCCAGTTGTATTAAGTTTTGTTCAATGACTTCTCCCTTAACGGTACGAAATTTGAAAAGACTTTGGAAGGTTGCTTGGTCTGTACTAAACTGAAGGATTAAAGTCTCAACAATGCAAATTCTCTTAAATATAACTTGTTAGCTCCTCTGCTGTTGAATATGAATCTCCTTGGCACTTACGTTTAGTAACTATTAAAATGACTTCACACTAGTGAGGAGCTGAGTGACAGTTTGACAGCTCAAAATACTGATGGGGTATGAGCGTCTCCTGCACAACCAAGTTTAAAGCTCTCTTTTGCATATTCACAAGCTGTGAGACTTACAGCAGGGATCTAAAATTTAATTGCCGTTGAGGATCAAGGCTTCACTTTCCANGGTATTTATTGAAATGCTTCCATTTGACTTTACATTTCTAATTTACCTGTCAAGATCTGAACGTAGGTGAGCAAGGTAACAAAATCTAAGATGAAATGGACAACCAGAAAGGATGTTTTGATCAGGTAGGGGCAATCACATCTACACAGGAAAATAATGACAAATGGAGACACAGAGTGGTTAGTATCTTTAGCTGAAGAACAAAAAAACACATCTTTTTCTTACCAGCTAAAAAACTCCCTCTTTGAATGTTTCATTTTTCTTAAGACGTCTCTACAGCTTTGGTGCTTTCTATATGATAATGGGTAGGATGAAAAATCACTGTGTATCTGAACCTCATTTTGTNGAAGTTTTGAAAAATATTATGCAGAATGAATCATCCCCAGACTAAAAGGATTAATCTTTTTCTTACACAGCCAGGTCCTGAGAAAGTGNCTAGTAAGTGTTGGTGGAACAAATTAGAGCTCCTGATGTTAGGAACAAACTGAGAATTCCCTTTATTCTCTTCAGTGTACAGTTAAGCCACCAGCCCCTTAGATGCCATCATCATTAATGATGACTAAGGAGTAAAATGATTAAAATTTTCTACCCTCCTAAAGAATATTTTATGTGACTTAAATTATTGATGAATAATATCCCATCAGCATTCAAGTTCATCAATAATATTATAATAGAAAAATTAATGAANTTATTTGTTATAATTTTGTGAACTGGAAAAACAATTTTTCAGAGAAATCTTTTACTGGTTTGGGATTTGAATAAAAATAGCATATATAATTATTCCTAATGGTATAAAGTTGAATCATGACTTATACAACCCAGATTTACAGGAAGCCATAGGGGAGGGCTGAGGAAACTTCTGTGGGAGTAGAGTGGAAGGACCCATGATGATACTGGCAATGACTTCTCCTCAAACTTATTTTTATCTGATTTATTGATCCAATTTTGACAAATGTTAAAAATAACAACTTACACAAGTGCCCAAATCTTTTTCAAAGGGAAAAAATAGAAAAGGATCAATGGANGTAATTAGTGTTTTATGTAATTGCACATTTTAAGGATAGAAAAAGCAAAATCATGTTTATTATTGAAGTATTCTGGGGTATCTTAATTTTATTTTTAAAATAAATTATTCTATGTGCTTGGGNGTATGTATGTGGATGTATGAAGGTCAGAGATCAACTTACATGAGTTGATCATGGGTACTGAACATGGTATTGGCAGTAGCACAAGCCTTTATTCTTTTAGTCATCTTGCTGGCCTGTTATTTTCTTTTTCTCTTTTATTGAAAATATTTTTCTCATGTAATATATCCTGATTATGGTTTACTCTCTCTTTACTCTTCAGTCCTCCTCCCCAAACCTCCCCCCTCCTATCCAGATCCACCCTCTTTTCTGTCTCTCATTAAAAAAAAACAAACAGGCTTTAAGAGATTATAATATAATATATATTTATCATAATATAATATGATAAAACAAAAACTAACACATTGGAATAGGACAGAACAAACAGAAGAAAAAAGTCACAAGAAATAGATACGCAGTCAGAGACCCACTCATTCACATACTCTAGAATCCTATAAAAACATTAAACTGGGAAATCATAATATATTCCCAAAGGACATATGGGGTAAAATGAGAGATAAATCCATAAATAAAATATAGCAAAGTAAAAATAAAGAATAAGACTAAAATTAAAATAAAAAGAAGTCCTGATACAACATTATGAGACAAGGAACCTCCAAAGAGGTTCTGTTTGTTTTCTGTTGGCCATCTACTGCTGAGCATGTGGCCTACCCTTAGAGTAGTTAGTTTCCCTAGTGAGACTCCCTTAGAGAAAATTAACCTTTCTTTTACATGTGGTTATCAATTGGAGATAGCTTTTGGGTTAGGGCTGGAGACATGTGTCCACTTTTAGCTCTTGGACCCCATCTGATACAGACCCTAGCAGGCCCTATGCAGGTTGCCTCAGTCTCTGTGAGTTCATTTGTACTTTGATCATCTTGATTTAGAAGGCCATGTTTTCTTGGTTTTCTCCATCTCCTGTGGTTCTTTTTTTTCCTCACCCAGGGGTCCCTGAGCCCCAAGGGGAGGGATTTGACAGCAATATCCCATTTAAGACTGAGTGTGAGGGCAATCTAGTTACAACATCTATCATCCTATTGATGGCCTGCTATTTTAAAATCATTGACAAACTACACTAGATAGGTAAATGAATATGTGTATAATTCCAAACTTTTCTCTGCAGGTTCTGTTTTGGTATTATTTATCTGAGCATTCCCGTCTCTCTGTTTTCACAAGAACGTCATTAGATGGCAGTTTGCTAAAGCAGAGTGAAGTGACTGGGTTCCCTGAATCTCAGTGGAGCCAAGCAAAAATCGATCTCCANGCAAAAGCTGGAGAGTCTACTTTTCCTTTCCAGGTAAGCATGTAAGCAGTTAATGCAGCTCNNCAGAAGGTATATGTTTCATACTAATCACTTCAGACAACAAGATAACATAGCCAATGAATGAATATTTGCAGTATTAATAAGGTATTAGTGTTCAGNGACAAGTAGACAGCTCCNTTGGCCTAATTGCTCAGAATTATGTATGGAAGTGTAGCAACTATCAGAAATAAAACCTACNTCAGATGGCTGAGAGAAGGGAAATTTCAAAAGAATTTCAGAGATGGAAGGTGGGGAAGAGTGTCATGAAACAGNACCACTAAGATATGACACAGAAGTTGTCACCATGGACACTCAGCAGCTATGAATACCTGCAGAAGGCTGGGACCACCAGCATCCATCATGGATAGAAGGGGTGCCCATGATGGCCCATTTTTTTCTTGGGGAGCTAATGAATCAGGTTGCTGGAGGGGAAGAGACTTCATTTTCTCTAAATGGGGTACTGAGGTGATAAGATGGGGTTCATAGGGAAAGGAAGAGGGATAAGGAGGCTGAATATAATCACAGTTCGTTGGATNTATGTATGAAAATGTCAAAAATGAAGAAAAAGAATGTTTTCCTAAGTGAGTACGGCATAGCTGGGGTAGAAAAGTGATTTGGATTGTGCCTACATTTTCATCCTACTGCTCTTGTCCAATAGCACAAGGATGTTTGTTAACCTTTAATATGTTGTCTTGCTCAATAATAAAATCAGGTAACTATAGTTCACTCACCAAGAGGATACAGCTGTTCCCACCATCCTGGACTCTGACTTTCTTTTTTTTTCAGATTTATCTTAAAATTTTTATTTATTCATCAATAAAGTGTGTATGTCCTAATAGCCAACACAGCTAGCACACAGACTAAAAAGCAAGAATGTGTGAAAAGATAGGAAAATGATTTAGAGTGTTTGCAGTATTCTTACATACAAGTAATAACTTATATTAGAGACAGGTTCAGTACTGGATACATTTTCCATGAGAATATTGATGACTTCTAATATTGAAGGTTTCTTTGGAATCATTAAATCCTCTTTCAGCTGTCCTCCAGCATCTTTTAGTGAATCTAGTGATATAATTCAAGGTGGGGTCAAGAGACAGGATCACACTCTGCTTAGCAAGGACTCGGGTGTCACATTGAGAGGGAAATTTTGATTGTGCCTGGTGTGCCTGTTTGCATTTGAGAATTCAGCTTCAGGTGGTCAAAGATGAGGTGGACAAAGGGTCCAGAGCAGTTTGATATGGCTGGTTTTGGAAAATAAAGTTCATTTCAAGGAAGGGCTTTCTCTCTCT
>LZPO01045282.1:10033-21838 GCA_001675575.1 Neotoma lepida | reverse complement strand
GACACCCTTCAGTCTCCAGAACTGCAATTATAGAAACTAGATCAAATTATGTGGTGTTGAAAATACGTTACCCCAGAGTCAGGGCTGTGACATTCCATTCACTGATCTCAGTGACTGCAAATATTGTCCTGNATCTTTTTGTTTCCTAACCTGAGAGAATATAGTGATGATAAACAAAGGACTTCGGGGGAGGCTGAGTCCTTAAGAGATAATAGTGAAAATGNTGGCAGTGTGCATGGGTTCCAGATCCTTGGTTTCAAGCCCAAATATATGATTATAGGGAACTTGCTTAAGCCTTCTATGCTTCTGTTTCTCCTATTGGTATGGTACAGGAGATTGACTGTTGGGACTGGAGTTGATAATAACACGCATTCATCAAATGTTTGCTTCAGAATCAGTTGACATAAATNCAGACGTCAAACAGAAAGCAAAATAGCAGATGCTTTTAGAACCTATAGTCATATGTTTAAAATAGGACATGCACTTGAACTAAAAAGTACCCAGATAGTAACTGATTGCTTTAGAAACACTGCACTATTACTGTAGGAAAAGCCTTTTGTCCTTGGCAATAAACAATACCAGTGTGCATGCATCTTAGTTTCATTCCCTGTTTCTTTGATAAAATACTCTGACAAAAGCAACTTAAAGGAGAAATAAATTATTTTGATTCACTGCTCCAGATTACACTNAAATGGCAGGGAAGTCACAATAGCAGGAGCCTAAAGGAGCTGGTCACATGGCTTCTGCAATCAAAAAGGAGAGAGAGATAAATGTAAGCTACTGATTAGATTACTTTNTCCATTTTATACTGCTCAAAATCTCTGCCCAGGTAATGGTTTTGTCCACTTGGATGATAGGTGTTCCAAGATTAATCAAGATAATCCCCACATAGGCATGCCCAGGGACCTTTCTCCCAAGTTATTCTAGACCCTGTCAGCTTGAAGGTTAACACTGGCCACATGTCTTCTGGAAACCAGCAGCCTCCCCTGAAAAGGGAATGGAAAAGGGGGATAAGTTGAGCCTGCTCAGTGCCTTCTTCTACCATCCCCCATTAGTTAACCATTGTTCCCATCATCAGAAAGTGTAGCAGCAGGTGGCAGCAATGTTACTACATGTCACTTCCTTCCAGTAGACATAGGAATATGGAACAAACGTTAACTTTATGACTATTCACTTTATAGGTGCATTCTATGGATTAGATAGTTATAGATACATGTAAAATACAGAGAATGTAGCATGAAGTAACTAACACACAACGAAGCTGTTATTGTTCCTGTGGTGGTTATTATTTCCATATTGCTCAGGAATAGTGAATATATAATCAGTATTAGGATTCCTTCATATTTTGAAAGGGGGAGTTCTTTTGATCAAAACTTCNGATTCAATAATTAGAGACTTCTCTAGTTAGAGAAATCTCCTGATTCAATGGCAACATTAATGGATAAAACAATGCTGATGGCTTCTGTTGGGAGAAGTGTTTGACACAAAGACTACCCATGGATTCATCTCAGTGTTCGTCTCCATTGCCTAGGATAGGACAAGAAAATGGGGTCAATTTATTCTTTGTCTCTAGTGTTTGTAGTCTACATTGGATTGCTCCAATATATTCATTTTTATTTAGACAGAAGCTCATCGAAACAATCTATCAAAATTTGGTATTGACTGACATTGAGAAGAAAAGAGAATAACTGTTGATAGGTCTAGCTGTCAGAAATATTATGAGCTGAAATGCCTGCCCTTCCTTTCTGTGACTGGAAGTTCTCCACTGCTACTGGAGAATTCCAACAAAGTGGAGACTTTATTCTCTCTGATATTATTTGTTTGGGGTTTGAATTTTGGATTTGCTTTGCTATGCAAATTGAGACTACCCCTCCCTATCTGAGATCATACCAACTAGGTTGTAGATTAGTTGGTGGTTTTGTGTTATTTTATGATGCGGTGACCAGATGATGATAGTTTCTAAAATGACTCTTACTACTGATCCCATGCCTGTGACTTGGCAGCATGTTTTGGCTTTTCTTTCCAACAATCCTTGACATTGGCCTTATTCATGTTTAATTCACCCAAGAACAGGCTGGAATTATCCTCTGTCTTTCTTTAATCCTTTTATATACTCACGGTAGCACACATTTGTTTTGGAAAATACAGACAAGTGAAAAGAATCAAAGGGAGGAATCCCTTAATCTTTACCACCAAATTCTATCATTATAAGTCTATAATCTCAAGTCAGAAATTTCTGAAATTAACCTGGAAAGCAGTATCCTTCAGAATATTGAGAGTTAAAACCATACCTGACATGAATCAACATGAGATCTTCAGACAGTTTATTCAACTCTGGATTTGTTTTTACTCTGTTGTGCTCATTTCCTGTAATACAAACAGTAAGAAATGGTACTCAGGTTATACTAACGCTCTTAATTCCAAACTATTCAAATCCGGAACCCATCTGGCCCCCACAGACTTTGGATAAACATTGTGGACTTACAATAACTTTGATATATATGTCAGTTCAGATTTTGTACATTTGTGCCTATGCATACAGTATATAAAATATGCATACTTACATGGTATAAACAATTTATTTACTACAACAATAGGACATACATTTATAAAGTGTTTATAATGAGTAATAAATAGAGAAATAAATAAACATGCAGCCATACCTTGAAAAAATATCAGCAGTTTGTTTGCTCATATATTAACATTAATTATTCAAAAAGATAGAACCTTGGTCATGTTTGTACCTTTTGTCACCTATACCAGAAAATGATGATATTATTTTGGTTTTAATCTGATTTCTCTAACTATATATTTTAAATCCTGAAATTATGTTTGAAGCTTCTAGTTACGTACAAGCTCATGTATCAACAACAAATAAAGATGGTATTGTACCCATAGACATCCTATTTAGAGCTCAAACCTGAAGATATTTAAAGTGAGTATTTTAGAAACACTCTAAGGTTTGGACACTTAAGTTTAGTGGGCTGCATCGTTTAAGGGTGGCCTTGGTCTCAGCTTGATCATTGGCTCCATATGGTTAAGCTCTGAACCTATTTGTTTAGGGTAATCCAGTCCAGTCTAAACACAGGAAAGAAGAAAGGCCCTGGATTATGAGACCTATGTATTTCATTTGAAGCATGAAATTTGGATGCAGTGTGGTGCTTTGATGTGAATTGGAGACCATAACAGAGAACAAATTGCTTTGAGTTTCCTAGGAAATAATCACCCTTACTTGCTAGGACTTTCATTCTCCTGCTGGGAAAGGATTAGACTTTCTGTTGATTCTGTAAGAAAATTAATTTAACAGCCTTTCAGGAATCTCTCCATCACCTGGGTAGAAGAATTGGAAGAATTTTAGTCAAATAGTTCATTATATTCTTTCCAATCTGTTTGAACTTGGTCTATTCCTGTTCAGCTGCTACACTGAGCTTTTCAGAAAAATATATTTTTGCAGTTTGGAATTTCATTCTTTTGTAACTTTACTTCTAAATTCTAATATCTAAAGAGATTTTTTTTATCTGAGTACTGTCCCTTGATTTCTTGTTGATCTAATGTGTAAACATTAGATATTAAACATAGTTGTATCATATTTATGTTTTATCTGAAAATGACTTTTATATTCTCCACAACGATTGATTTGATGTTTGTTTTCTATCAGTTATTATTATTAATCAATAACAATTTCATAGACTTATTTGAAGAATCAATGAAGGGTAAGATTTATAACACAGAAGTTAACATCATCTGCATGAAGTTGCTGTGTCTTCAGTCTTCTCCATTTGGGACTTCAGGAAACCTTGAGTTGATCAGTAGTTTTGGTGTGAATCATATGCTAAGGAACAGAGATCTCTTTATTCCACTAAGTGGTGTAATACTGTGTAATTACAACTAACAATATCTTATGCTAGACATTCTTCGCAGGGGCTCTGTGACATTTAGCCAGTAACTTTTCTAAACTTCTTTTTCTTTTTCTTTAAAATTAGAACAAGATTAAAATTGTGGACTGTATATTGTAAATACTACAGAAGAAATGGCTGTTCCTCTTATTATTGATACAGTCATTATTTTCGAAAGCTACCACATTCTAGTTTCTTTCTACTTCTAACAGATTATATTTTCTGTTTGTTCAGAGATTAACTTTCTTCCAGTTGCTTTATATAACAAGCTAAGGAGATGTTATGTTTTGTTTTTTCTGGGAAAGCTTCTAGTTTTGCTGATGTATAAAGTAATCACTTGAATGTCAACAACAATATGAGTTATGATTTCTGAAAGCAAGAAATTTTGTGGTTTTCAAATAATTTTCATTGGATAAAACAAACCCAACAAGGTCTTAAAAATAATTTTCAAAGAGAAATGCAGCTCTGTTTAATTAGAAAATTGAGTTTTCAGGTTACTGGACGATCTTATAAAAGGAATACTTAAAGCTTCCCTTTTCCATTGTTGAAACATTTCTTCTGAACAAACTGTTCCACATTTGTTAATCCTTGATCCTGTAGTTCCAAAAGACAAGAACTTTTANTCACAACACAAAAGACCTGTTTGATAAAAACAGTGATTAAAAATAATGAGTTGGGGAGATGGCACATCTCAGTGGAAAAGGCACACCCTGGCAAGCCTGAGGACTTCAGTTTAATTCCCACAGATTGGAAGTTGAAAATTGGCTCATACACATTATTCTTTCACTTCCACAGATGTGTCATGCCAAATATGTACCTGCACACACACAGACACACACACATGTGTGTACTCACACACAGATATACTAAATGCCAAAATTTTTTATAAAAATAGAAATAGACATGAGCTGATAATTATTTATAGTTAAGTATTATAAGATTAAAGAACCATTTTTCAAAATGGGTGATTTTTAGTTAATAGTACCATTGTAATCTTTCAATATGTGGTCATGAATTTAATTGCATAGAAGTAAACCAGTGGAGTTGGAAATGATTGAATATCAATTTTCTTTGACTTTTGAGGTATGTTTAAAAGTACAATTTAATAGTATTAGTGAATCACCTGGTGTTTCTGTTTAGCCAAAATGAAATAGCAAAATCTTCATGGTCTATATTATTGTTCTACTCATCTCTAGCCAGGACCCATCAGTTACATATAGAGTAAAAACACATTTCTTTTCAAGAATAGAGTGGTACCTCCAACATTCTTCCTTTTCTCTTTGATAAATGTCTCTTTTCTGGATCAGAGGAATTACACATTTTATTTTAATTGACATTGCATACTACCAATATATATATAAGCATATTATCACTGATATATAACAATAAAATATAAAAGGGGAATTTTAGAGTTTAAAGTTGCCATAAATAAATTGTAATTAGTTAATAGTTTTAACATCTTCTAAATTATAGTGCTTGTATACATTATGGCAAAACTCTTTTCTAAAATCTGTGCTATTATTTTCATCTGTGCTATAATTTTCTGCCTCACGTGTGAAAATCAGATTTCTTAACCAATATGTCAAAGAAGCCAACTATAATCATAATTTTATAAATCATTCAAATTTTATATATCACATGGTAAAATATTGAAAACTGCAAATAAAACATCTGTGTTTCTCCACTGCTATAATCTACCATCATAGCCTATATTCAAACATACTGCCTTACTTTAATGTCTACTTCATTCTATTTATTGATTGCTTATATATGTATTTGTTTATCAAGTACACCTAGAAATCTAAACAGTTACATAATTCCAGCCTATTGGTTTTTCTGTAACTTTTTAAAACCAGAAACACATGCTGAGGGGCTTCCCATATTAGCTCAAAGAGACAGAAAATATGTTAGAAGGGAGATTATTCCATAGGGGATATGCATTGACTATCAAAAGCAATATTAAATCTGTGAGTGTCCAGTGTAAATGGAGAGAAATGGATTTAGCTCATATGGTATTTCTTTTTTTTTTTCCTTTCTTTTTTTTTTTTTTTTTTGAGACAGGGTTTCTTTGCGTAGCTTTGGCGGCGCCTTTCCTGGAACTCACTCGGTAGCCCAGGCTGGCCTTGAACTCACAGAGATCCGCCTGCCTCTGCCTCCCGAGTGCTGGGATTAAAGGCGTGCGCCACCACTGCCCGGCATATATGTTATTTCTTGAATGAGAATAGTCACCATATGCTCATATATTTGGATACTTGGTCCCTAATTGGTAGAACTGCTTGGGAAGGATTAGGAGGTGTAGCCTTATTGGAAGAAGTGTGTCACTGGGAGTGGGTTTTGACCTTTAAAAAACTTGCTATTCACAGTTAGCTCTCTCTCTCTCTCTCTCTCCATCTTATGCTTGTAGGTCAAGCTATCAGCTCTCAGAAACTGCCCCAGTCCCATACTTGCCTGCATGTTGCCATGCTCAGTGATGGCAATGGAATCTAACCTTCTGAAACTATAAGCTCCAATAAACTCTTAGTTCTGTAGGTTGCCTTGGTTATGGCTTCTTATCACAGCAATATAAAGGTAGCTAAAAGGGACCATCAATTAATAAGGATAGTATTCCACAGAGAATATGCATCTACTATCAAAAGCAACATTAAAATATGTGAATGTCAGGTATAAATGCAGAGAAATTGGCTTACTCATATATTATAGGCTATTTTTCTTTTGAATAATGTCATTCAATTAGTCTCTGCTAAGATTATGCCAACTCATGCAACTGATCCTTTCAATTTATTATCCATTTAATTGGTTGTTGTCTAAAATCCTATAGTCCCTGAATGCCCAAAGGTTTCCCACATCACATCCACTTTCATATCCCCTTGCTTTGTGGTGGATGCCAGGTTCTGTTTCTTCAGGACAACATCTTTGGCAGAAAAAATTAATCTAATTTTGTCTCAGGATATCAACCATGACCTTTATGGTTGGTGAAGAACACACAATTAGGATACTAAAANCAAAGCAGAAAAAAAATACTCTTCAAGTGTGATTTCATATAAGTCATAGAAATTAATTCCTAAAAATCCAAAGTGACCTGTGTCCTGATGCTCAGGTTCAATGAGAATGGTCAGATAAGCAGAAATATGATTGAACAAAAACTATGATCTAAAGGTACTGTATTAAAAGGAGATTCCCAAGCCTTTTTCTTCAGATTCCTTTTGGTTGTTCCATGTAGGAATCTCCTTTGATTATGGGTCAGGTCACCTGTTACATTGCAATTGTGTGACCTATTTTTAGGAGAGATAGTTAAGAGATTTCTTTTTTTTTTAAAGTTAAGTACCTTTAATCAAGTAGGGACAAGAGAATAGTCCCTGAATACTTACATTATTGAACATTTGTGACAACATTAAAACCCCAACACAGTGATTTGGCTAGATTTTAACTTTACATGAACCCCAAACAACTGAGAATTGTATTCTTTAGAAAAATTGCTTTTTTCTATTCAGACTATAAAGGTCCTGAAATAAAAACAAGTTTGCATTTATGTATATTTTCATTATCATTTAATTCTTTTCTTTAACAAAGATAATACATAGTGATACAATATGCTACTAGTAGAAAAAGAAAAACTCTTCCAAACAACTATGAAAATAAATTTCANTTAGTACTGAATACATCTGCTTTTATTTAAAAAGGAAAATAGAAGCTAGGCGACAGACTCTACATGGAAGCAGACCCACTATACAGCTAGCTACTATGTACAAAGGCAACACAAAAACACAAAATGATGGCTCAAATGCCAGATGTGGAGAAGCATGTTCTGAGCCTCAACATAAGTAAAGTGTTAGCTTCTAGATATTAGATGATAAGATGTAGCTCTAGCTACCAAGTATGTCTCAAGATTGTATCATTTAGTCACCTTCTCGGGGCTTTAGAAATAATCTACCTCTGTCTCTCTCTCCTCCATTCTCTTCTGCCCTCCTTGCACTCCTCCACTTTTCTTTATCTTGGTCTCTCTCTCTTCCCTTCATCTCTTCTCCAACCTTCTCCCTCTCCTTATCTTCCCACCTTCTCTGCTTTTCTCCCTCAATCTTTTCTTCCCTTTTGCAATAGAAGAAGCATGTAAGAGTGTGAGTGACTAACAAGAGAGAAAACAAATGTATGTCAAGTCACCATTCAGAGTTTTGGAATAAAATTAGATAAATGCCTTCTATTGCTTTAGTAAATGAATACAACTAATGGCTATATACATGGTTAATGATTGTAATCTTTATCACACAAAAGTATGTTTCTAAATTTATACATAATATATATGCATATTTAAATATTCAGATGTGGAAATGAATCACTCCAGACAAACCATTACAATGAATTCATATCTCAATTAAATTGAGTTGTAAACCACACAGCTGATTACCCCAAANAGCTCATTTTAAATGCATATGATGCTAATGGCTCCAATGGGAAGCATGCCCTTCACTAGTGATGAATGTTGCAACTTTTAACTGAAACAAGGTTACCTAACATATCAAGGTTATATAAGAGGCTGTCAAAGCAGTTACGACTACATAACTTTATAATTTGAATGCTCAGGTCACAACAATTTTCTAAAATTAGATTGTAAAATGGAACAGGTATAAATGAGTTTCTTTATTGAAATGAAATGATNTTGAAATTTTATTTCTATGGTATATTTTTAATAACTNTATCTTTCTGCAATAACAGTTAATTTTGGAAGCTACTGTTTTGTCATCAAATGCTACTGTTTCTGTAGATGACATNAGTATATCTCAGGAATGTGAAATTTCCTATAAGTCACTTCGAAGTACCAGCTTACAAAACAAAGGTAAGATTGTTTTCTTGTGATTGTTGTAATTTAAAAAATTCAAAGAATTTGCTTTTATTCATTAAAATGTATTATAGTTACTAGCATTTAATACAGGGTGTGAATATGCTGAATATATTTTTTAATGTTAATAAGTAATTTTATTTATACAACTTTTATTTTGGTTTTTCAAGACAGAGTTTCTCTGTATAACAGTTCTGGCTGTCCTGGAACTCATTTTGTAGACCAGGCTGGCCTCAAACTTACTGAGATCCACCTGCCTCTACCTCCCAAGTGCTGGGACTAAAGGTGTGTGCCACTACTGCCTGGCCCAGAACAAATTTTTGTTATTTTAAAGCCATCTTTCCCTTTTTTATATTTTCACACTTTATTTCCTCCCTCACCCCCTGCTTTCTATCCTCCACTAGCCCCTTCTCAACGAGTCCCTCCTCCTTCATCCATGCCTTCTTTTTTATGTGTGACCCACCGAGTATAGAGTTACTTGCTTGAGTGTGGTCACAAGTTTTTCCACAGAGCAAGAGCAACTTATCTTTAGTTAGACCCCCTGAAGAAAGTGAAATCCCTCCCACAACAAGTGTTAATTGCCAGCAGTCCCTCTGTGAAGGGTGGGGTATCATAGGCCCCTCCCCAACCATGATGAAAGGTTGACGGGCCCAATCTTATGCAAGTCTTAGGCAGATAAGCACAGCTGCTGTGAGTTCCTGAATGTAATGAGCCTTTCATGTCCAGACAATGTTTCTTACACATCTCCCCATCTTGGCTCTTATGTTTGTTCTTCCATGATGTTCCCTGAACTTTGAAAGGGAGTGTTACAATTGTAGTCAGGGTAGAGCACTTCACAATTACTCATTCTAGGTACCTTGGTCAGTTACATGTTTCTTCATTAACTACAAACTGTTGTAGCATGAAACTTCTTGATAAAAGTTGGATCCAGAACTAATCTGTAGGTATAAAAGAGTATTTAAAAGTATGTTTGACAATATAGTTGTTTACCAAAATGATAGTAGTAGCACCTTAGGATCTATGACATCTCGGTCAGGTTTACAGAACCAGTAATGAGTTCCTTTNGGTGTAGCAGGACTTAAATCCAATCAGAACTACTATTCTAGAGGTGATTAAAAATACAATCACAAACAAAAAGGGAACTTGAATGTAGAGGTACCCTGCAAGAAAGGATAATGATCCTCCCAAAAGCTATGAGTCATTAAAGGAAAAATCCCAGTGCCACTTATGGGCTATCTCTCTAGGATCGGTTGGACAGGGAGGGCCCTAGGGTCCCTCAAATAATACAGACTGTTGCCATTATCTTGATAGTCCACCAGAACTTGATAGCAAGACTCTATTATTGAAGACTTTGCAGCACACTTTGGTCACAGGCCATAGAACACTCAAACTAGAACTGAGTTGAAAGCTCCTTCCACACTGGCTAAACTCCATAGACCCATAAAGTGCTATGCTGGCTACTTGGGGGAGAAAATTCATCAGTAGTATTACTCAACTGTGAGCCCTGCATGGCAGAATTTGTGTATGTGGTTTCATAGCTCCTTGGAAAGCTGAGATAAGACAACTACTGGAAATCATTGACTTCAGGACCAGCCTGGGCAGCCACACACATACACACACACACACACACACACACACACACACACACACACACAGAGTAGAATGTACATTTCTCTGTTGAGATCTGGACTAGAGAGCTAATTTTGAAAGTTAATATTTTTACTTAAAATTAAATTTATGGATTATACTTTCAAAATTTGATAGACACATATACTGTATAAAAATTAAATTTGTGTGGTTAGCCTTTTTATCTCCTTAAATATTTAAATTTTTAATTNATACTTAATAAATGCATATATTTATGAATGAGAGTATGATATTTTGATACATGGATACAATGTATACTGAACAAATCAGGACAATTAATACATATATCTCATTATTGGAGATTTTGAATTCTTGTGACATGTTATTATCAACTATAACCACTCCACTATTCTGTAGAAAGCATTATAACTTNCTACTTTTATCTAAGTATATCTTATTTGTCATTATCTAACCAGTCTCTATCTACCTTAACTCAGCCTTCTCAGCCTATAGCAATCTGTACCATATACTCTAATTGGCTTATTTTAAATATCCACATAGTAGAGAGAATATACAGTATTTGTTTGTCTGTCTTATTCACTTACCTTAATCATAACCATGTTTACCCATTTGATACAAATAATGGGTAACTATTGTTTTTTTTAATCTATAATTTAAAATCCTTTTTTTCCTTTATTGAAAATAGATTTTTTTCTCACATATCCTGATTGCAGTTTCCCTTCCCTCTTCTCCTATCAGTTCTTCTCCCCCTCTCTTTCCATCTGGATCCATTCCCTTTCTGTCCCTCATTAGAAGATGAACAGACTTCTAANGGATAACAGNAAGATAAAANAAGAACTAACATGTCAGAATTGGATAAAACAAACAGAAGGAAAAGAGCCCAAGAGAAGGCACAAGAATCAGAGACTCACTTGTTCACACATTTAGAAATTCCATAAAAATGTTAAACTGAAAGCCATAATACATATGCAGAGGACCTGGTTGCAGACCTGTGCAGGTCCTGTGCAGNCTGCTTCAGTCACCATGAGTACTTATGAGCTTTGATCTTGTTCAGAGGGCTTTATTTTCTTGGTNTCTTCCATCCCTTCTGGTTTTTATACTCTTTCTGCCTCCTCTTCTGTAGGGTTCTCTGAGCCCTAAGGAAAGGAATTTGATGGAGACATCCTACTTAGGGCTGAGTCTTCCAGTGTCTCTCAATTGCTGGGTAATATCTGTTTATGGATCTCTGTATTTGTCCCCATCTNCAGCAGGAGAAGGCTTCTTTGATGATGGNTCAGCAAGGCACTGATCTATAGGTAAGGCAGAATGACCAGACTAGACACTCTGCATACAGGGGACAGTTGTATAGCTGGGTTTATTGAGGAGTCCCTGGCAGTGTGATCAGGATCTATCCCTGGGGATATGAGCTGGCTTTCTGGATCCCATTACCTATAGTGGGACACCTTGCTTACCCTTGATGCAGCAGGA
>LZPO01045281.1:25659-36256 GCA_001675575.1 Neotoma lepida | reverse complement strand
TGGCCCTCTTGGTTCCTGGTGATCCTGGATGCTGGATGGCAGTCCAAGCAGAGTTCTCCAGAGAACATCACTGGANTGCACCTCACCTCTCCTGGATCCTATAACCAACTCCTTTATTGGCTGTAAGTTATCCCTAAACAAATCTTGTACTAACTATGTGGAGTTGCCTTAATAATTTCTCCCATTAAACTAATTTTATGATCTTANTATTATTAACTTTGTATGTCCACATGGAAGTGCTTGACATTCAAATAATTATCAAGGGAGATNATTGAAAGTTACATATTTTTATATTACTTCATGGTTATGTTTCATTACATTCAGATTGTTGAGTATAATTTGCAGGGAATTTGTTTCATTTGACATCCTTTCCTTTCATAACCAACACTACCAATTGAGTTCTATAGCCAAAAATTACTAAATACTGAGTGCTTAAGCCAAAATATACTAATATAAAGANGATTCATGAGATCTTATTGATTTATCATTGGAAAATGTATGAAAAATTAAAATTTAGGTAAAAAATAATATCTGAAAAATATGTGTGAATCACATGAGACCAGATGTGTTGTAAAAGTTAGATATGCCAGGGTTTTCCCATCTAATCTCTGTGTCTCTCATCTGACCCAGGTACATTTCTTTTTCCATTTTATTTTGAGATTAAAATTTGATTACAATCTTTCTTTCTTTTTTCCTCCTTCTAAACCCTTCCATATACCCCTTCCCTACAAATTTATGGTCTCTGTTTTTTCCCCAAAAGAACCCCTAATTGATATTGCATGCCTATCTATATGTATATAAGAATATACTACCAAATTTAACCTGTTCTGTTATTATAGTGCTACTTGTATGCATTTTATCAAGGTTGATTATTTGACACTGGTCAACCACTTGATGTGTTCTTCACTGAAGAAGATTGCTTCTTCTGTTNGCAGATTTCCTCAGTTGACTGTAATTATTGTGTTGTAGAGTTGAAGCCTCATGGGCTTTTCTGCATCCAGTTTGGCATGTTCATTGGTGTCATCCATGTTCATTCGCATTTGGACAGTCAAGTTAGTTCCCTACACATAGATATTCTTATTGTTAAGACCCTAAGCATTAATTGAGGAAATAAAGATCTGATACTGGTTGTTCAATTGCCTTATGAAGCTGTGATTCCAATGTAGGAAATTAAGGTATTAAATAAAATACTACTCTGACTCTTACATAGGAACCNAACAGATTCACTCTGTTCAATTATATATTGAATTCAAATACTATTTAGGGTCTTAACTTCAAATGTTCAGTTGTGGACTGGGGTAATGATATTTCATTAAAAAAAAGAAATCAAAATTTTTAGCTGAGAAGTAATTACTGACATCTATTTATTTATGTTTTTATTCATAGTAGTTCAAAGATTAAATTTTAGCTTANGANTTTTTTTTAGTTTTCCATTTTATTTTCTCTTTGATTCTGTTTAGGTGTGTTCAGATTCATTAAAGTTGTTTTAGTATTGCAACATTATGACTCTTTGCTAATAGGTAATTTCTTATTTTATGTGCTATAGTTATTTAAAGAAGTTTTTTAGAGTCAGGCTTACTTATATAGCCCTGGCTTGCCTGGACCCTTGCATAGTCCACATGGTCTAGACCTCACAGAGATGGTCNTGCCTGTGCCTCCTCAGTGGTGACATTAAAGGCATGAGCCAATATGTCTGGCTGTATTAATATAACTTTTGGAAATACATTGTGAGTGTTAACATGAGTATGGAANTATGTATAAAGGTCTAAAAGAAGGCTATAAAGGGATGCCTTCCTATTAAAATAATGAGGTGTCTCAGAAAATACTTCCTTAAAAATATAAATTAAAGCAGTGCTTTGCTAAGAACCTTTGGTAGTTATCTCTCAGGATATTCTTGCCATTACTNTCAATCTTAAGTCATTCCCACACACATAAACTCTCTTATCTTATAACGCTTCTTCCTTGGTTAATGTCTCTTGGTTAAAATGGTATTATTTTATTTTCTTCCTCATCCTNNACCATCAGTAAACATAAAAACTATAAAAGATGGTAGCACGAATAAAATCTTAGACCTGGGAGGTGGTTCATTTGATNAAGTGCTCACTGTAAAGTGTGAGAATTTGAGTTCAGATACCTAGCTCCCATGTGAAAATCCAGGAATGGTGCAACATTCTATAATCTTANTATTGGGGAGATGGAGACACAAATTTTTCCAAAACTCACTGGCTAGTGAGCTTAACTGAATATTTGAGGTTGAGGTTCAGGGAAATCTCTTACCTCAAAAAGTATGGTAAAGAAAATGTACAGAGATGGCCAGCCAGGCTGGTAGAAATGCCTGAACTGGGGAGCAATAACTGTGGAGCCCCCCATGGTGCTGGACTGGGCCCTCTGGAAGCTTGAGACAGTTGTTTGGCTTGAACTGTNTGAGGGCCCCCAGGAAGTGGGATCGGAATCCGTCCCTAGTATAGGGGCTGATTTTTGGAGCCCAGTGCCTATGGTGGGACACCTGTCACAGTCTTGGCACAGGGAGGAGGGTCTTATCCTGCCTTGGCTGAGAGTGCCAGGCTCCAGAGACTCTCCATGGGAGACCTTGTCTTGGAGGAGGTGGGTTGAGGGGTGGAGCTGGTGGGGCAGGAGGAGGGAGGAGAGGAGGATCTGAGGTTGGTATGTAAAAGGAGTGGAAAATCTTTTTAATAAAAAAAAGTTGAAACAAAAAAACATAGAAACCACATTGGAGACCTCTTACCTCTGCATGTAGACTCATATGCATACACAAAGAACCTCATGACTACACCACATATATGCATAAAAATAAATAAATTGTTATTGGAGTACATGATGAAAAGAAAATCGAAGCATATGGGCTTTAATAGTTAAAGTGGGTTAAAAGACATGAAAATGAGAGTTGTGAGTGTACTTATGAAGAAAAAATTAAACCCAGCTTCAGTGGAAATTAGAAGGAAGCTGCTACGATATGGAAAGGTATGATAAATGTGAAACCACTGGGTACTCACACTCAAAGTCATCCATGACAACCAGAAAGAAATTTTCCTCCTGACTGAAAACCACAAATACAAGATTTGAATCTTAGAACTTTTTATTTGGAAAATCACAAAATTTGAAGGTATGAAAGAGTTGTATCAACTTTCATTAACATGAATCCATCATACAAATACTAATATACATATATATTATATACACATGCTTAAAATATAAATATATTTATTATATTATCTTTGCTATTGCTCATGATAGTCTACCCTGTATTTATAGCAGAAACAGATAATGGAGAAAGAAAGGCAAGGTATATAATAGGAGATGGTTAGAATAGCTGAAACTGAGAGAGACACAGATATTGTTAGTAACAATTGCTTACAGTTTTATCATAAATGTCACTTGATATNGAATAGAGTATGAAACATAATCAAGTGATTCATCTGTGTTNGGACTAATGTGTAAAGTTTTAATGAATAGAAAATANTCCNNGTATCTTGAATCTATTAACAGTAGAAGTCATGGTANTTCTGGGCACAATTATTCATAGTTTTTTAATGGTGTAAATTAAATTCTGCATTTTTTATGTGTGTGATTAGGTCTAAAATTAGTAGGAATTAATGTTTAAAAACTNGAGAATGGAACTAAGTGATAGATATTTTCCCTCTCCAATGGGGTCCAAAGAGCAGCTTCAAAGATTTTGTTCATACTACTCTGTTCCTTATAGTAAACAGATTGTGTGTAGCAACTTTCTAATAACATGGAAAGATAAAAGTCCTCTAACCCAAAGAGACTGGACTTTTAAAGTTTTGATTCAAGCCTGGTATTTTAGTTAATGCCTGTAATCCCATCAAATGGAGGCTGAGTTGGGAGGATTGCTTTAGAGGAAGCTTAGCCTGGACTATCACGAATTTTCACACACACACACACACACACACACACTCACTCATTCGAAACAAACAAAAAGAAGAGAAGTAAGCAAACAAACTCAAGATCAGGACTGTTCTTTTTTCGTTAATCAGGTAATGTTTTACCTTTGAGAATTTCATGTACTGTTCTTGCAGTGTATTTCAGCATGTTTGTCACCCCAATTCCTCCCAGATCTATGCCAATCTCCCATCACACCTAACTTTGCTTCCTCTTAAAACAAAANCCAAAATTTCAAGTCCATTTTGTGTTCCCCAAACATGGGCATGGGATGTGTCCTTGAAAGTAGTTGACCTATCCAGGATCATGAGCTTAAAGAATATTGACTTACTGTCTATCATCAGCTGTCAAATACCTGTATCTCCTGAGCTAGGGTGTTCTCCATCCCACTACTTCTTCCATGCTGGGATTTTTGTCTGTCTTGATTTTTTCCAGGGTGTGATAACTGATGTGATTTAATATGTGTGTATGTTCTGCTATGTTTGGAGAATAGTTTCCTTATTTTCATCCTCACTCTCNCTTTTACAATCTTCCTACACATTCTTATTCAATGATCCCTGAGCCTTGTAGGAAGGGGTGTAGACATCCCATTAGGAATCAGCACTTCACCTCTCTCCATTTTCTTATTCTTTGCAAATTGACCATTTGTAGGTGCATGTGTTAATTGTCATCCACTAATATCAAACTTCTCTGATGAGAATTGAAAACTGCACTAATCTGTGGTATAATAATAAGTAATTTGGAGTCATTTTAATACTATGTTCATTTAAGAGAATAATAGATTTCCCCATATTGCTATGACCTATCTAATCACTGGATATTTCCTTTGTTAAGTGTGAGATATGGGTTCCCACTGGTAAAGCAGGTCTTAGACATAACNAGAAGATCATTGGTTACTTATGNAGCTNTTGTACCACTCTTGCACCTGTGGATATACGTTTATCACATCAGTAATTAGTGAGGCTTTGGACACCAAAGTTTGGTGAGACTGATGCTTAGCTTTATTCTCGGATAGCTTACTTCACACTTCCTAGCACTATGGGNAATAGCCTGTGCAGATGAGCCATTCTGAGATTCATGAGACAGAGAAGGAATATATCAGGAACTGAACTAATATAGTTTTATGTGATATTTTGTCTAAGAATCTGGCTTCATTCTGCTTGTGTCCTGGGAGAAGTGCTATAGACTTGCCTGTAAGAAGACCTTATGGAGACATTTTCTCAACTGAGAATCCATCCTTTCCCATGGCCCTAGATTGTTTTAAGTTGAATTAAACTAGAATACATTTATAAATAAAATATTTTTGTTAGTGAACAGTCTTTGCATATTTCCTTACATATTAATTGATAGACACCTTTGAGAGAAAGCATTGTANCTAAATTCTACAGACATTGTGTTCCATCCATTACAAAATAGTCTACTCTTTCTGAAAATGATGGTATAGATATTAAATTATTATCAAATAAGACCTTTAAATTNAAAAGAACACAACATAATGGGCAAGGAAGCACTGTAAATTTNGTAACACGTGGAAAATTCCACAAAATTGTTTCTTAGAATCTCATGGGGTCAGAAATTTTACAATTCCTGGGAGAACTAAGAATTAGTCTCACAGATTCATGATGTCTCAGGGAAACCTCTTTAAATTCCAGGTGCATTGAGGGGGAAATTTTGGATCCTTCCTTTTATTTTATTCAGGAACAATGATGAACATAGCGCCCAAGAAGCAGAGGTAACATCCTCCATCATCACTCTCAGAGCTTTCCCTTAGATGTGGAAGGAAGAATTATAGACAAGCAAAGTATCTTGGTCAAGACTGAAAGAAAACGAGGCTATCTTCAATTCTTTTATAGAAGTCACACTTGGTGAGGCAAAGTAAGCATATCATGTGGCTTTATGAAAGATTTTTAATTTGTGTAAAGTGATTTAATATTCGAATATTGTGTGAGGCCTACTGAGTTTAAAAAATCATGCCCGTCTCACCTCATAAGTATTTGTTCTTGCAAGAGTTCTGTAGACCCTGGTGCTCATATTGCTTATAGTAGTAGAAATGTTATGACAAAAATTGGTGTTTATTAATTTAATAAAATGTAATGTGAGGATACCATAAAATANCATTTCATAATAAATAATTTTTCATGTACCCATGGAGCTTAAATAACTGTTGTTAGAGTACAATACAAACTCTTTCCATCCATGTATCCATCCAAGAAAGTTCTTTCCAATAACTTTTAAGCATTCATTTTCTCCAAGATTAATGAGATTAAAAATATTTTCAAATTTTCATCTTCATATTAAAATCAAACAATTTAGAAATACAGCACAAATTTATTTTTCTATTATCCCTTGACAATACTTTCATTATCTAAACCTATGGTCATTTATAAACTGGTAACTCACCATTCTGCTTGCACTGAAAGGTAGAATGCATTGATGTTGTATGAAGAATACTTAAATAAGAACATGAAAAATTGAAGCAATGCTGTATCTTAAATAGCTAAGGAAATTGACTATAAAACGTTCCAGTTCCACAAAAACATACTAATACATACTACATAGANGGAGCATAAGTTAAGAAAGTTTGACTCAACTCACAAAATAAAGTGTTCAGATTTGATCATGTCCACTTCATTTCCTCAAAGCATTAGCCAGGCAGTGGGGGCACACGCCTTTAATCCCAGCACTTGGGAGGCAGAGGCAGGCGGATCTCGTGAGTTCGAGACCAGCCTGGGCTACCGAGTACCAGGAAAGGTACCAAAGCTACACAGAGAACCCTGTCTCGGAAAACCGACAAAAAAAAAGCATTAGAGTTCTTCAATGAAGTCTTAGCAAAACAAAGTGGTTGAAGCTCTGACTCCCTTAGAGCTAGAATTCTGTCTCTTTCTCTCTCTTAAAATGAACAGAATCACCAAGACATCAAAGGGGGCTTCAGAAATCCATCAGGAAGGATATGGAAAGAAAGATAAAATCTCTTTCCCCTGCATTGCTTAGATAGTGGGGAAAGTAAAGTTAAGACATGTAGGGAAATCAAGAGTAACACTATGGACAAAGAAAAGATTAGTAATCTGAAGGGAATGTATTTTCCAGAAAGTCAAGGAAATAAACCTAGTTAGCTACAAACACAAGGAATGAAGCTTTTATTGATAGATAATAACTTTAGTTTAAAAATATGTTTGACTTATGGAATTTAACATGTGNNACAATTTCATATAAAACTTCAATAAATTATCATCATCTATAAGAACAGTAGCCANTTATATTAAATATATTTAAAGGATCATGGAATATGTTAGGATANGTAAAGAGAAAGTGAGTTGTTCCTAAATGAGAATATGGATTTGAAACCAAAGAGCAATGAATTGGGAAAGGGTCAAGTCCAATGTATGGTTGTTAAGGGAGAGATTATGATCTAATGAAATAGTCCACATAAGATGCCTGTTACGCTAACTCATTACTTCAACTTCTGGTACACAGATGGATGGGCTGAAAATCTGACATTATTCTCAGAAATTGTTGAGAAATTAGCTTTTATGGGTGTTATCTTGGTGTTTAATTTTCAGTTTTTTAATAATAACAGCATATTTATTACTAATGTGGCTATGCTAAGTGTCTTGAAGGTGCTGCCTGACAAAGCTACAGTGCTTGGACGATTTGAACTGACCCTTCACTACCCTTGGTGGGAATTTGCTGCACAACTCTTGCCTGTGTCTTTTACATGTTTAATGTTTGAATTCCTTGATANTAAGGGCCCGTCACAGAAGGCTAGAGCTGTGATAATGTAACAGTTCTTATAGAAGCTGATGCTAATAAGAATAAAACTTATGGTAGTTCCCTAGGAGAATCAGCTATGCAAAAAAAAAAGTCTTTTATAGAACTTTTTTCTTAAGTGGTATTAGTATGCATGAGACACAGGAGCTGGAAAAAAATCATTAAAGAAGAAAAACTTAGGGAAATTTTAGAAGCGACAAACTATACCTGAATCATTNGGTTCTCATGTTCTGCCTCACAAACACAGAACTAGCATGGACAGGAAAAGCATTTGATTATAAAACTAATGACAAGCCTTGGTGCCCTCCTGAAGGCAAAGGAGGCAGTTTTAGGAATCTTGATGTTCCTCTATCTTTTGCAGGATTGTGATAAAAATAGTGATCATATTAAAACAAAGGTTTATGATAAAGGCCCAAAGAGAAACATTCTGGCTCAGTGAGCTTCCTGGTTTCCTGAGCAGACTTGTCAGATGAGATGAGGACTTTTCTGAAATTGTAGAAAGAATAAAGAGCAGAGCAAAGTACTTAAAAAAATAAAAGGAAAGGGTGGAGGTCTTACGTCAGATATAAAAGAAAAAAATTAAACAAGGGACTGAAGGATTAGATTTTCCTTAGGAAGATCAGATATTCACTATATTGGATNAATGGAATAATAGAGGAGAAGCTTGGTATGGCAGGTAGTAGGAAATAACTTCTGATCTGTTGACTTAGTCAAACTTAAATAGAGACATCCTGTCTAGTATTTCTGTAACTGCAAGGCTTTATGGCATCAATTTTAAAGAAAGAGATATTGAGTTTAAAAAAAAGATCTTATAATGTTGGATTTTAGTTCTCATGAAATTTGCTATTTGCTTATTTTTGCTTCTTTTACTGTGATATGCTTATGTAATCAAGGAAGAATTTAGAGAATGTTTTGTAATCAATAATTAAAATCTATGATGAAATAATTTTTTGTATAAATAAAGCCTGCGGGAGACGCAGGTTGTCAGAGGAGGTCTTTCCACACCGAAATGAGCTTCCTCTCTGTTCATCTCCTGTAAACAAAACTAAGAACTGTTCTGTGTCTGATTTCTCCTTTGATTCTCTTGCATTCACCCACTTTAGATCCTGCCCTCATCCAGAGCTGGACTCCAGCACTAATGGATTTATCATTTTAAGCTCCCTTTTAGAAAATAGTGCATATTTGTAATATCTATGAATGGTGATTTAATGTTCCTCTTATTTTCTCACTTATAAAACTTATAAAAGCCTTACCTTTGATATCATATAATTAGAGTTTTATTTATAGAACTATNTGATAGTAATTTGTGATAGTCTTATTTATCTACCTGAGAATGTTTTACATTGTTCTCATCTCTAAGTTTTTAGACACTGCATTATATTATATTGTAAAATGGTCTNATATTTATTTTTAGAATAAAATTCTGGGGCTGAAATCCTGTTTCAAAAATAAAATCATTGTTAAGGTTCTACAATTATTTTCAACATATATTNTACAACATTGCATGAGTGAAGCAACATCAAAGTAAGTAGAGTAGTTTTTAACACATAATTTAAAAAATACATTTTTCTATTGACTGATTCAACATTTACTCTCAGTATTGTCAGGCAGACAGGCACTTTTATAAAATGTTGATGTCAATCTTCATGTATCTTTTTAATAAATAGTTTTTTGGATATTATGATAAGATCCATGCATTTGACTAGATGTAATCACATAAGTTTATGGTCCCAGCACCATGAGGCAGAGGCAGGATGATCATAAATTTNTAGTCATTCTAGGATACATGGTGAGTTTGTATCCATCCTAGGCTACATCAGTTCTTTTCACTACAACGGAATGAAGTCTACCCATACGAACTGTAGTTAGTTGGTTTATGGCACATTACTGTCACACATCAAGTTGTGATATCACACACCATATTTATAGTGCAATTTTTATTCATTTGAGAATTTCATTCATATATGTGTAAGGTATTGTGATCATATCCTAGCTCATCCAACAAGAGAAACTGAACATCTTTTTTTAATTTCAAANTAATGTTTTATTTAGTCTATTTTTAGATTAGCAAACATAACATAGAGCAGAGGGCTCAGGTTGTATCTCACATGAATTTCCTTGATATTACCTTGCTACTTTACTGTGCATTCATTTGCCAAGATAAAGAAGGGAAAAGGGAAATGTTTGTCTTACTTAAATAATAAATTTTATTTATATTTGAATAAATTTTCCATTATTATCTTTAAAATTTTTTATTCATTTTTCAACATAAAATATAATTACATAATTCCCCCCTTTTCTGTTCTCCCTCTATCCCCTTCCAAGTCCCCTCCCTCCAGGCCTCCTGGGTCTTCGTCCTCAGCTCTCAGACTGATAGCCTTTTATTCTTCTTCTTCTTACATAATATATAAATTCAAAAATAGAAAAAAGAACAACTCAGGTTTGATGAGTCTGTTTTTTGTATGTGTGTAAATGTTATAAAGATTGACCACTTATTATTGGGCAGTTAACTGGGATCTCATTCCTGGGAAAGACTAACTTTCCCTCCTTCAGCTGTCATTATTTGCCTATAGTTCTTCGTCTAGAGGTGGGGCCCGGGGGGTTTCTGTCTTCCACATTAGCATGTCTATTGGTGTCCTCCTCATTATTTAGGTTTGTTTAGACAGCCATACTGCTGAGAGATATCATAGGTGTAGCTTCTGTGTCATTTCTGGGAGACACAATCTCACAGTAAACTTCCTTGTCCTCTGTCTCTTACAATTTTTCTGTACCTCTCCAGCAATATCCCCTGAGTCTTAGTGGCTGGTTTTCAGTTGTAGATATAATTTTTGTGGTTTGCCACAAGATCAGTTGATCTTGGTAAACTGGCTGGTTTGGGTTTTCTGTAAGCATTTCCATTTAATGCAAA